>VZTR01009161.1:170577-192394 GCA_013400775.1 Chaetops frenatus
AATGGGTTATATGTGGCCAATAAAAATTAAGAAGGCCCCTTCCCACAAATTAAAAAAAAAAAAAAAAAAAAAGAAGAAAAGGTATTTTGAAGTCCAAGTGAACACTGGATCTCTGTGGTTTCCCAGCAGTGCTGCTGTGGTCAGTGCAGGGTGGTGGGAAGGGTATGCAAAGGGTGCACTTGGCCCCTTTACCAAATGAGCTGTAGTTTGGTCCAGGCTCCAAAAGAGGCAAAGGCCTTTGCTGTAGCTGGGCTAAGAACTCCTCTAGGAAACCCACAGAGGGGCATGACACAGAGAACATGCATGCACATGGGCTTGGAACTCTGAGTGTGTATTCATGCATTAGTAGCAGGTGGCTTTTTCAAGATTCTGTGAAGAAAGATGAAGTTCATACAAGGACTCTCATGCTCATCTTTTCCAATGTCTGCAATCCAACCACCTCTTATCCGAAACCTCTTATCCTGTAACTACGACAGACTAAGGGAGCTGCCTTTGAGCTCTCCCTGTCAGGCACTCTGGCTGAAGGCTAGAGCTCTACCCTTGAGCTGGGACCCCTCTCAAGGTGGCTCCTTAGGGCAGAGAGACCTTCTCTAATGACAGATCTTTGTACGAGTCTGATTGAGTTCCCTCTGAATTTCAACTGGACTGTGCTCCAGTGACTCTCCCCTGGGGCTGGGATGTCTCTCACGTTTTGAGATATCTTACCTGAGAACTGAAAGATTAACTTTACCCAAGGTGGAGAGGTGCCTTATTCACAACAGATCATTGGGAAGTGGCTGTGAGCATGCTAAATCAATACAGTGATAACCGTGTAGCTAATTCCTTTAGACATAAATCATTGTCCAAGCCTGAGACTAACATTGGACCTAACTGCACCTATGCTCCAGCAGGTGTTTAAGCCATGAGCCCAGTCTGAGGCTCATGACTAAATGGGAGGGTCTCCCTTATCTTTTTGAGTCTTTGGTCTCTGTGTAAATTATTCTAGCTCAATTCTAACTTGATTTTCCTTTTTATATTTCATCTATGTAGGAACAGAGTGAACTTTGCCATCAAACTTTATTAAGTTGCACTTTTACAAATTCATATTAAAACCACTTTTGCTGATGCCTTTGCAACCTGACCCCTGAGCTGTCACAAAGTCTGTGGCAATGGGGCAATTTGGCCTGTTAACTTGGTTCTACAGCTAAGGAAGGTTTCTAGGACCATCTCTTTCCCACTTAGCTATGGGCATTTGTGGGTACATAATGCCCAGATGATCAGACAGATTTAGAAGTTCTGAAGCAGCAGAAAAAGATAGGAGTTTCCAGTAAGCAGATGTAAAGCACCTGCGTTGCTCCAACGCTTTGGAAAATCCCAGTGGCCGCTGATTGTATCTATTATGTGCTGAAATAGTCTGAAAACTGTTGCCCTGTATAGCTTCCTCCAAGTCCCGCTGCTGGGGTGTGTTACAGCAAGGTTTTCCTCAGCCTACCCTGACCAGCAAGGCAACNTTATATTTCATCTATGTAGGAACAGAGTGAACTTTGCCATCAAACTTTATTAAGTTGCACTTTTACAAATTCATATTAAAACCACTTTTGCTGATGCCTTTGCAACCTGACCCCTGAGCTGTCACAAAGTCTGTGGCAATGGGGCAATTTGGCCTGTTAACTTGGTTCTACAGCTAAGGAAGGTTTCTAGGACCATCTCTTTCCCACTTAGCTATGGGCATTTGTGGGTACATAATGCCCAGATGATCAGACAGATTTAGAAGTTCTGAAGCAGCAGAAAAAGATAGGAGTTTCCAGTAAGCAGATGTAAAGCACCTGCGTTGCTCCAACGCTTTGGAAAATCCCAGTGGCCGCTGATTGTATCTATTATGTGCTGAAATAGTCTGAAAACTGTTGCCCTGTATAGCTTCCTCCAAGTCCCGCTGCTGGGGTGTGTTACAGCAAGGTTTTCCTCAGCCTACCCTGACCAGCAAGGCAACTGTTTGCCTTGCCTTGCCTTTGCAGGCTGTCCCAAAGGGCTTGCTTCCTGGAGCAGCTGCTTGTTTCTCCTCTCCTTGTACTGCCCCAGGGGAGACTCCTCCACAAACTGCTATGATTAATGCATACACGGTCAGCTTCCTCTCCCAAAATTGTTCCTTTTGATTTCCAAACAAACAACAGAATAAGGATGGAACAAGTTGTTCACCTGCCAGAGGAACAGAGGGAGCTGACCTGGTTTCCCTCAGACACAGCCATAACTAGGAAGGAGGGAATACGAGTTCGGTTGGCTGAGCCTTCACAAGCACTTTATTCATGCACTGCAACCTCACTACCTTCCAGCTAAGAGAAATGTGAGGTTAGAGTTTTCTTTCTCCAGAACACCTTACTACACATCTAAAAGGAATTTCTCTGCAGTTGTCTCTTTTAAGTTGATTTCCCATGAGATGAAACTGATTGTTTAGAATATTCTTGGACATGGCAAGAAACACAAATTAGATTTAGGATCCTGCTGTTGGAGTATCTTCAAAAGGGGAAGTTCATAGTCATTATCAAATAAAACTTGATTTGAGATGTTTAAAGATGTTCATGGATGGTATAGAAAATTCAGGAAAATGATGATAAAAAATTATGTATATACACAATACTACTTAAGAATTCTGTATTAATTAATAATATTGTATTTTATTATTATTGTGTATATTACACAATAATAATTACAATTATTATTGTGTAATATACACAACCCCCAGCTGGATTGTGTATACTTGATTTGATATATTTTAAAGAGGCAGGAGAAAGGCAGAAGCAGAACAGAACCACTCAAATTATCTTTTGATTGACAGCCTTGACACAATTTTTCCTTTGAAAAGTGAAAATGAATTCATACAACCTGAGATCATTATGAAACCAAGGGCCAAAACTCCAGGGCCTGCTGGAAAGAAAATGGAAGGAATGCCATTAGCAGACAATTTTTAAGTTTGTCTTAAAGCTTATATTAATTGGTAGAATTTCTTGGTTTTTAGTTAAATAGGAATCAGCTTGGAAACCATGGCAGGCTTGTCCTCTGACAGTGAGGTAAATCAGCCCTCTGCTTTGTTTTTCTTACAGCTACTACACCACTCTCTATTGTGTGTATACTAAGGATGGGGTCCAGAAGAAATTTTGTAGTTTTTGTCATCATTGCAGATTGTGCCACTACACAGATTTAAAGGAGGTAACACAGAACATCGTCCTCAGAAGTGAACAGAGAGATGACAAGAACAATAATTATTCTATGGAATATGATGAAGGATTCTTTATGGTGGGTTATTGTAGAAGCAACTTTGATTTAAGTGACAAAAATTGAACCTAGTAAGACTAAAGTGTGCAATCTGTAACCACACACTACCTACAGCAGGAATAACAAACATCTGTGTTATGTTCAGACACAACATTCATCAAGTAGCATCTCTTCCCATCATATTCCCTTAAAGAGACTTCAGAGATTCTGTTTCTAAGGGTGTCAGCCACTGTTCCTGGAGGGGATGGTTGAAAAGCAGGCTTAGAAGAGGTCTTCCCTGTATTTTTTAAAGGGATGAGATTCAAACATTCATTGTTCACTACAGCAAATTATCTAACGTAAGCAGAAAGCTTTGAAGATCCATTTTTTTCCTTTATGGAGACAAAATAAATGTATTGAAATTTTTCATGTGAAATGGTGCAAAGAGATACTTGTCAATGGAAGGAGTTTTCCACTGCTTCATTAATTTTACTAATTGTTTCCCCAGACGAATTAATCAAACGGTTGTTTCTTGCTTTTTTTTTTTTTCCTGGTAAGGTGAAGAGGTGGGTCTTTCAAAGGTCCTGTTCTGTGCCAATCAGAAAAATCAGGTGCCACTTTGTTCCTTGATCAAATCATCAGTTCATATATCCTGTGGGGATAAAAATGAAGGTAGAACTTCACATTGAACCAACCAAAAGAGTTGGTTCAATGTGAAGTTCCATAGAACACCCCCCAAATCACTGGGCTGTGCTAAATAGAAACAATCACTCTTGCCAGAAGCACAAGGTCTGAACAAAAGACAAACATGGCCAGTGTGAACGAGATACAGGTCACTTGTGTTCCTGTTCACTTGGGCCACACCCGAATAGGTGAAGGGACTGACCTGCTCATGTACCCAGGGTGAGGGGGACAGATTCCCACACCTTCAGCTTCCACATTTCTTGAGGTGAGTTCTGTGAGTAGTGAATGAAAGGATGATACCTACTGAACAGGAAACACCTACTTCCTTTGCCTAATGAAAGAGGAGTATCTAAACACTCTACTTTTCTTGCCACACCATGCAAATGAAAATCCAAAGGATTTTTTGAACAGCCTTCCCAGACTGGGGAATCACAGAATGGGCATGTGTCATACCTGCAGAGGTGTCAGATCACTTAGAGAAATGATATATCATGAGGCATGAGATCTGTCACAGCCTCAGGCAGCTGAGTTGTGATTTGGATAATAATTTTTTACTCTTCACCTACTTTAATAAACTTGGGAGTTAGAGACATCAAAGGCATTTGTGCCCTGTGACAGTTTGTTGGAAGAATTTAAATGGTGAGATCTGGTGGACATTGCTTGGGTGAAAGACCACAAGGAACCTCTGCAAGCTCCAGCTATCTGTTCCTTACAGTCCAACTGGAACAACAGGGAGCTGAGACACCAATGCTCTTGTAACTGTCTTTAAAGGTGCAGATTATGCTAGAACATGTGTGTTGCTTTAGGGCACCTCAAGAACAATGTACGTAAAGCACCATGAAATCATTATGAGCTGCAATTGTACAAATTAATTCAATACACTCTAAGGCTAATGCATGTTCTGCCTTGGTGCCCACAGGGAGAGAGAGAATGAAGGAGGTCACACTCCTTTCTTTTCACTGACACCCTCTCCTATTGCTGCACAAAGCTTCAAAGGCTCCTGTGTTTAAAGCTTGTTTGAGCCTTGCTCAGTACCCTGAAAGCTGAGTGATGTGCCAGTGTTTGCAAAGGGGAACAGGCAAGGCAGCACTGCCACACTGAGAGCTGGGGGTGGGTCAGGCTGCATGTGGGGCCCCAAGGGCAGAGCTGCCTGCTGAAGTCAGCCAGGAGGGGTGCAGTGATGCTGTTCTGAATGTAAGAATGAACCCTGAGAAATGAACAGCCCATCAGTCCCAGAAATACTGTGTGTTTCAAGCAAGGCAACTCTGTATGCACTATGGTGCCATTGCTGTGAATGGGAATAGGGCAAAGGCAAAGACAGACATGCATATTATGTGTTTCTTACTGGTTTTATCCCAGCATCTGTGTGGATGAGGAGCAGGATTTTATGTATAGCTGCCTGGGAAGATTGCACATTTGACTACATTTCTAACCCTTACCACCAACTTCTTTCTTCAGGATGCACAGCCTCCAGGATTCGGCGATCTTTTATTGCTGTCATTTGAACGGAATTTTTCTTGGCTATACAGTAGGACCAAGTCTGGTGACTACACTACTACCTGCCAACTTTCTCCCTCAGTCCTGAGTGTCTTAAGTGTCTTTAGGTGTCTTCCATCCATGCCAGTCTCAGCACCCAGAGGCTATCCACCTCCTCACAGTATGCTCCGCTGGAAAGAGACATTTTCATTAATGCTTTTCAGTGACTGAATGTCCCCAAACTTTCCTAGTAATATCAAGCTGTAAATTATATGGCAATCTTAATTTAATCATTTTTTTTAACCTCCAAGGACTAAAATAATTTCACTAGCACTGACTTGAGGGGTTTTTTTTTGAGACTTCTCCCAGTCTAATGGAGTCTTTCTGAACTCATTGTTGGTGGGAAGTTGGCAGTGCTTGCTGCCTGTGCAGCTTTCTAGTTTCACTTTCCCCTGAGTGTTGGAACTGGGGTCTGAACCCACCCCCTGGTTGTTCTCAAATCTACTCCTGCACAGTACTTATATCTGCCCTCTCTCTCTGTCAACAGAAAAGCAAAGTTAAGATCGCTTTGTAGTAAATTTTAGAATCTCAAATTCAACAAGAGATTAAGATCTCTCTTGAATGAGGTTCCTTAGTCAATAAATGCAAGTCATCTTATGCCCAGCTCTGCTGACCTGATCCATTTGAATGGTCTCATTGGCCATAGACATAAATCAATGGTTATATCTTTTTAATGGTGTTGTGCTTTTACCTGGATTGAAAATCCTGTACATTGAAAATACTGGTTTGCCACCTTTTTCCTGAAACAGAAATCATATTAGCGAAACTGGGGGTTGGACTAGATGAACTGCAGGGGTCCCTTGCAACCCCAATCATTCTGTGAAACCAGTATATTGAAAACCTGAAACTGTAATTAGAGTTCCACCACAGTACAAACAGAACCAACCTGAATTATACACAGCTGGTTGAGTTTTAACTTATAATGTCACAACACAGATAAACGCAAAACCCATAAACATTGCAATTAGGAATAAATATTATACAGACACCTCTGATGTATATTTATGGATCTAAGTTGATGGCTGAATTTGGCTTTATTTAGAACAATATTAGAACAAACTGACTAAAGAGAGATATGTATGCCCTGGAATTGCTACTTGAAAAACCTTGGTGAATGATTTCCTGAGCAAACACATGCTCATAGGACACAAGCACATCTAAAGTGGTGAGACTATGTGTATTTATAGTACCAACAAAAGCCATTGAGAAAAATGTTAACATTTACTTCTGCCTTGACAAGACTGAAAACTTTTGATTTGATGACATCAGAAGGTGCAGTGTATTTCAACAATTACAGTGAGCAGGTACATATCAGGGGTGTGGTGATACACTCACTGTTGGAGGACACAGAGCTGAACGTATTGAGGACCTCTCCATTGCTGTTTGACATGAAAGGAAGGCTACAGCTGCTGGAACATCCTCTACAATTTCCTCAGGAACTCTCTTATGAGTTTCACATTCACTGTGGACCTTGATTTATATTCTTATTTGAGGTTAACAGAAAGAATTGCTTCAATCTTACTAGAAAGCATTTGAGAGTGTATATTCTACCAGCTATACCAGCCCACCAGGTCTTTCTTCTGCTTCTACAAAAGGCATACCTTGCAGTTGAAACGGACTTCCATCAGAGATCAGGCATCAGGCAGCCAGACATCAACAAGTGTGTTGTTTTAGGAGACACTGCCTGAACACAAAATGGTTACATGGATTGTGGCCAAACTTTCTGTAGTTACTCTTTTTGAGTAATTACACTTTTTGAGCCAAATTTTCTCAACTGTAATATAAAATTCTGAAATTAAAAGCAAAATCAACATTCTAGACCTTAAACTATTTTAAAAGTTGAAGCCCATCTTGTTCATAGGATAAAGTGTATTGTTCAATATTCTATTCATAAAGGTAGGTTTTGTCAAGATTAGAAAGTGTATGCTGGTGTCAGAAGCAGTAAGTTAAAAGGTTTAAGCATATCCCAATCACTCATTTAAAAAGTCTGAGGTTTTATTTCTGCTCTTGTACATGCAAATACTTTACAGCAGATTGACATTTTTGATAGGGGCCATGACCAGAAGTTTTGTGAATAATGCTGCAAATTATGCTGCCAGCAGCAAATTTAATTGTTGTATGCGTACGTCACATTAACATTTATTTGCACTTTGTTCCATTCTTCAGTTGCACTGCAGATTCAATGGCAAGCTGTCACATTGTAGGAATTAAAATAAATGTCATGGGCAACAAACTTATGCCATGTCATACTAAGATGTCTTCAGGGCAATACGCAATAAAGCTGAAAATAATTTAAAAGCTCACTTTGAATGCCTTTCAGCATGCATTGGTTTATGAGAGCATGCAGAGGCATGAGAAAGAGTTTTCCAATGCCATTTTTTCTTCCAGTGGATCATTATAGGCAGATGTTTCTCTTTTTGACACTGAAGTTCTTTAAATTATGTCTCCCATCTTTGGCAGCAACAGTTTCCATGTTATCTGGAGAACAGTCAGTTATCCAGTTAATCCGAAAAGATGGAAGAATGAATCATTTGCTTGGTCACCTGTTCTTGCTTAGGTATAGGGATGCCAGCTGTTCTGGGACTCTGCTGAAAATGGGCTGGCATTGACATGCACTGCTTGTGTTGCATCTAGTTCAGGGAAGATCAAGCCAGAGCAGTCATCTCCATGGCATGGAGCCACTGTTGTTTCATTTGCTGTTAACAAGTAAAATGTATAGACAGCTGTTTTCTCCTGTATAATGTAGAAGTTAAATTCCTGATCACTTAAAAAAAGGGATAAAATTGACTTCTGTTCCAAATAGTTTCTCCTAAGCTTGTGAAATCTTAAAGGCTTTTCTCTGCACAAATAGCTCCAGTAGTTTCCTAGCTCCTGTCCCTGCTCATGCCTGCTGACCGTATTTCAGGCTTCACTATCTCAAGCATTTGCTTTCTACCTGTGAACAATTTTTCCTGTCCTTAGAAAAGGAATAAATAATGTAGAGAATGGAATAATTTTCCAACAAAAAAAGGAGAAAGAGAAAATACACTTCTAGAAGTAACTGGGATTGAATCTTGTTTCTTTGTAGCAGGATTTATAAAATTTCACTGTGCTTTATACAGTAAGAAAGTGCACAGTGCATCTGGCTCTCAGTGATGACTGGTTGGTTTCAAGTGTGATTACGTGTGATCTTCTCTTGTTCTCTTGGATCTTTGTATAAAAGTATGTGTTTTACACTGTGACTGAAAAATAGTCACAAATGCTCACCAAAAAGACCAGGGTAGGTGTCACAGGCTGGGGCTTCAGGAGACTCCAGATAGGTGCCTTGAGGGCTGAACTAGCCCTTCCTGGTGAACAGGAAGATTCTGAGGATACCTTTGGGTGCTATGACAGCACCACAGAGGCATATGGAATCAGATGCTGCTGCCTGACAAAGTTCACCAAGGTTAAGATTTAGTACATAATGGAACATAGCAAAATTTTCTGTAAAGATAATTTTTTACAAGGCTAAGTCAATAGCTAAACAGAGAACAGCATGAAGACAGAGTATCAAATGTACAAAGGTCATGGTAGAGTATAGTTTGGGCTAAAGGATCCTTCGTTCTTCTCCCATAAAAATTCTACAGGTTGGCCTACCCTGATGCACTTTGCTGCTCACTGCTGCTTGTTGTTGTAGAGTCACAAATGACACAGAATGTGGTGTTCTTTTCTCATGTGCAAGATTAAAGTATTAAAAAACTGGACACCATTTATAGTAGTACATTATAACAAACAATATTTCATTGGTTACCATTCTGACTCCATAACACTATAGGTTAAATGGTATAAACAATTATTCTAACCAATTAGGAAAGGACTCGTACTGTTTTCTGCAGGTGTGAGTTGTTATCATTCTTGCTCTTATGTTGACGTGAAGTTAGCCTGAGAACATGGGTTGTTTTGATTCAGTGTGTGAGAATACATTCGTTTCTCACAGGTGACTTTGCTTCATGGCTGTAGTCAGAGATTTTCTCTGCTCTAAGTTTATTTTAGCCTTGACAGCTGCTCCTTGCACCTGTGGCCATCAAATGCAGGATGAGTAACAGAGTGTGTTGAGAGTTGTAAAAGCTTTTTAAGAATGTTTTTCCAAGTGTCATGTTTTAACACCAGTAATCAACTAAGTACCACACAACCACTCAATCCCCAGCAAGATGGGGAGAGGAACAGAAAAGTTAGAAAACTCATTGTTTTAGATAAAAACAGTTTAATAGGGAAAGCAAAAGCTGTGTACACAAGCAAAGCAGAACAAGGAATACGACAAGAGGACAGACTTAAACTATGCCAGGGGAGGTTTAGGTTGGAAAAATTTCTTCCACAGAAGGAGTGACTGGGCATTGGAATGGGTGTCAGAGTCACCATCCCTGGGGATGTTTAAGGAAAGGCTGGATGTGGCCCTCAGTGTCATGTTGACAGGGTGGTGTTGGGTCATAGGTTGGACTTGATGATCTCAGAGGTCTTTTCCAACCTAAAGACTGATTCTGTGGTTCTTACTTGAGGCACACACAAATTGAACACCTGTCTTCTGTTGGGTTTTATCTTCTCTTTTATTTAATTTAATTGCAAATAAACTGCATCTCTTCAAGGTGGGAGCAGCTAACTTAAAAAAAAGATATCTGGATATGATGAGACACTGAAAGTTTGCTTATTTTATTTCCATGCTAGAGATGTTTTTTATTTATAAAGACATGAGGCCTGTAGGTATGGCAAAACAAAAAACTCTTTATTTACTGTCATAGATAAAAAACACCCAGTTTTTTCTGTTACAACCCTAAAAAACCCCAAACCATTAAAACTGGGGTTTGAAAAATGGAGTATCATTAAATGTGCAATTTCATCAGTTTCTCAGTTAGCCAGAGCAAAGGCATAACTAACAAAGAGTTTGCCACACCATCTGGGTTTTTTAATATAAGATCTCAGTACTTGTGATACTTGATTCTTTGATGCGACTGCTGTTTTTCAGTTCTCTAAAGAAATGTGTTACCTCTGCTCTTCATTTCAAAAATTGGTCACCCCAGTTCAGTTATCAGTAATACAGTACGACAGAAAATGCTGTATTCTTTGCATTTTTGTACTTAATTATGGTATAAAAGGCTGCACCTTCAGCACGCTTTGAGAGATTGGTGCTACCACTGCAGTCAGTACAACGCTGAGTGAGGCTGGGTGTGCAGGGCGACGGTGTCAGACTATGGGATGCTCTCCCGTGATGGTCTGCCAGCTGCTGGGCACTGGCAGCAGACACAGGAGCATCAGGCAGGCAGAGCAGCTGGGGGTCTGCAGCTTGCAGGAGTCTGCTACCCCAGCTGGTCTCAGGGAGTGAGAGAGGTCGGGTGTGTTGGGCAGCGTGCTTGGTCAGCAGGGATCTGCTCACTGAGCAAATGTCTCACCTTAGGAGCAAGCTCTGCTAACAATGCTGAGTCCAAAAGTCAAGTCTAACAGTCAAGCCCAGAAGCACAGTGGTTTCACTATCCACACAAAAGCCCCCAAAAGCTTCCAAAGGAACAGCCTCTGTGAGACAGAAGTGCAGGGAGATGGACAGAAAATGAAGGGATAATCTTCCCTGTTATATGTGTGCTGTAGTGAAAACAGATGGCAGTGCACAAATTTATGAGGATTAAAAAATAGCAATTAATCTTTCCTCAGACATGGGCCAATGCCTCCTTCTCTCAGCTCATCACAGAAGGGCAGGGGCTCACCGAGCTCAGTCCCTGTTTACCAGAGGGTGGTGCTCGCTGGTCACCCTGCCTTGCCTTTAGTTATTGACAGGATTGTTCCACTGTAACTTGTTGCCCTGGGATGCAGGAATTCAGCATTGTATTTTTTTTAAATCAGTGTAGAGCAGCTGCTACACAGAATTACTTGGATGGCATCCTAGTGACTGCAGAAACACGGTACTTGAAATTTGGAAATTATATTAAGCAGAATGCCCACCTTTCTATTAAGAGTGAGAAAGAAAACCACAAGTGTTTGCAGGAAATTCTAAATAATTTCAGTAGAAGAGTTGATGGTGTTGGAATTCAGCTACTAGAAATGCAAATGATAGATCCAGCATAAGCTGTGGACTCTCCTGCCTTTGCTATGATGTTAGGGACGAGCCATTTCATGCTCCCTTGCCCATGCGAAACGTGAGCAAATTGTTTCTGAAACATAAGATATTGGACTGGTCATATGAATGCCAGAAGGCATTTATTTCCAGTTAATGTATGGGAAAAAATTTCTCTTCATAGGGTCATGACTTGGAAAAGCAGAATTTGTCTTTGGCAGTAGTCAAACACTAAAAGGGGAGACTTTTTTTAGCAGAAATCTTAAATTCAACGCACGGATGTAATGCAGACTGTGTTTACACTGAACACCTTTCCCAAAGGAATTAAATGGGTTCTTTCAAGAGTGGTGGAAGGTGGAAGAATTGGATTCTGGCAGTAAGTGGAGAAAACCCTTGAGAGAACAGAGCACATCATTGGTCAGTAAATGGGATTTAAAAAATTTCTTGGGGTAACATATCCCTGTAGAACTGAAACTAGTAGTCTGCAGCTTCAGAACTGAAACTCTCCTCATTACTGGTACAAAACCCATTTTTGTTATTTATTATCTTGTTATTTAATAAAAAAATCATGAGATGATTTGGACAACAAGCAGTAGACTCTTTATGCAAGAAGATCTCAGTAGAACAAAGAAGAAAATACCTCAAGAAAAAAAATCTCATTGATATTCATGATGATGATTTTATTTAATTAATGGAGAAATATACCATTCATAATCACACCCTTTTGTGCATGTGCTCTTTAATAAATTTTTGTTTGTGTATGTGAAACTTTAATTATTAGAAAACTAAAGAGACCCATGGTGTTTATTATATTTTCTAGCTTGCTGTTAAAATTTAATTATTCTGTATTTAATTTGATAAATTAATGGACTTATAATTACACATTTATTTACGCCAAGCAAACAAACAAAATCCCTCACATACTCCAATCATTCCTGACACTACATATTGAAAATACCATTCGAATTTTGGGACCTTTTTTCTAGAAATGTTATTTTTCCATTTTCTGATTAATATGAGCTGTGTGACAAACAAGCAAACATCAACTGCTTATGAAAAATACATAAAAAGCAAGATATAAAAAACCACAGATTTTTAAACACTAAAGTAAGTGATCAAGGAAGATCTGTTCTCATAAACACCCTCCCAAAAAACCTGCAAACCATACAGGTCCTTCTCAGTTTTCACTGGAACTGAAGTTTCCCCTCCATGGAAAGGCAGTTCTTCAAGTTTTATTTTGCCAGTCCATGCCTAGCATTGCTGTTGTTATCCAAGCCCAATGCAACAGCCTGAGTAACTCTGGCTGGTTTCAGATGTGTGTTGTGTCAATTTTCCAGAAAGCATACAGAACATTATGGTTTTGTGCATTTCTTTCTGAAACGCACCTACAATTTTTCAGTGAAACCTCTCTCCTTGATTCGTGTCTTTCAAAGAGGAGAATAAGCCCTGTTTCATCTCTCTGGCTGAGAAGTACTGCAAAGGCACAGCATGCAGATATTATCTCAGTCCCATTAAAAGTTATTGTAGAGACTAATGCAGATAATTATTTCTGACTGACTGAGTTGTTGATCTTTTTGGTTCAAGGAAACAATATGAAGATCCTCTGCCCTCTGTCCCTGGCTTGTCCTGTTTAATTGACAGGCCAGCATTACAGATTGCAGTCTCCTGTCAGATGACATTCTGAATTTAGAGCATAGTCTTACATTGCTTTGCTGCTAAGGTTAATTAACATTTCTTTTTGCTGATACCAGAAACAGAAATGGGAAGGAGACAAGAAACTGGCATAAATGGAAATCTGCCAATTATACTCGGTGAGCTTGACTTTAGATATTGCTTAGTGACAGTAATGAGAAAAACAAGTGTATCATTTCTATTCTGTAGAAAACATTTTTTTCACATTTCAAGTCAGTGTGTATTTGTAAAGCATAAATACCACCCTTTTTTGTTTTTTAAAATAATTTTTAGGACAATAACTTAATTGACTTCCCTTTGAGTGACCTTAATTCTTGACTATTTCCTCTTAAGTATTTTCTTAAATGTTTCTGTCTTTTATGTTAAAGCTTTGCCAAAATAGTTCTACTGCATGCCAGTTTTGCTTTCCATTATTCTGCCTTAGTAGAAGTGCTCATCTTCCGTGAATGATTTCTTACCCTTTTTATGAAAATTATTTCAGTCCTCACAGTTCCACTTAGTTTCATCAGAGGAAAAAAAACCCAATCACTCTTAACTAAGTTCTGAAGATCCACGCTTATATCATTAAAAAAACTAGTTCCACTGAAAGTCAACCTCAGCCTCCCACCAGCAGGAGGATTAGTTGCTTCCAGAAGCTGCTTTTTGGAGAAAGAATCAATGCTTTTGAAGCCCTTTCCTGAATCCATCTCACTCATGGACATAGTGGTGGATTATAACATAACAGTTATTATAGTTGTAAGAGTGCAAGTCAAGCAGGATAGATTTAAATTAAACCTTGAATTGAACTGAGGGGGGGAATTCACAGAAAGGACACTAAGGTCACCACTCCTTCTCCCCAGTATTCTGCTACACTGTATGGATGTTTGTCTGTTGTGATTTCCTTACTGTGAAAGGGCTTTATGTAAATACAGATATTTTTTTCCTTAAGAACTGAATTGTTCTGCTTCTCTCAGTCTGTGTTTGTCCACTGGAACAGACATTCCTCTTCTTTTTACCTAGAGGAACTCTAAGATGGGTGTAGGACTAGGTTCCTGAGTGAAAAGTCAAGGTGGTGTTAAGCAAGGGACATGCTCCACAAACATTCCTTTAGGCATAGCCATAAATGCGGGTGGGAGCACTGACAAAAGAGCAGCCTCATGGAAGCCCATGTTGAATAATTCACTGTTTCTGGCAGACTGTGGGAACTTGATGTTAGTGTAAATTCATTTGAAATGCAAGTGCACTTCAGAAATCCCAAAAGGGAAATACATTGTGAGAGAAAGAGAAAATACCAAGAAATTGGTCTATAGAAATCAACTTTCAGTAGGAGGAACTGAAACCTCAAATCAGAATGTTTGTGGCAGCTATAGATAGACTCTAATGGGTGATATTCCAGAATGCCCCAATTGTCTTCTTTGGACAACAGAGATTGTAGGAAAAAGTAATAATTTAATTTAGGATGTAATGCTCTCTCTCTCTTAGGAAGTGAGGAATTACCTACTTATTTAATGCTTAGAGTGACGATTTTTTTTTTTTTTTTTTTNTAACTAGACAAACTTACTGCATCAAAATGGGATCTACAGGAGCAGAGTATGATAGGTTAATTGGACCATTATTGTAGGATGGTACAATGCAATTATCACTTCTGATATAATTTGGAAGTGTAGGTTCACAGTATATTACAAACTATTGTAAAATCCCACGACTGGTATGAAATTAACCATGTTCAACATTGTAATTAGGAAAAAAAATCTTAGTAGCAGTAATGTTGGCATACCTCCAGTTTCTTACAAATACCAAAATTGTTCTTCCTAAACTCAGCGTTCTGCAAATTAAAAGTAAGTACATTCAACGTGATTCTGTCTCTTTGGGACTATATTATAATTCTGCAAAAGGTACAATATTAATGGTAGAATACTTTGAAGAGCTACCTCAAGAATACACATCAAATTAGAAAGCTGAAAACTCTGTACTAATCTAATTTTTTCTTTCTATGAGACAAAGGAAGCAAATATCAGATTATGCAAATCTGTGTGCTTTGGGAATATCATCAAAGATTTAAAGGGCAGGAAGCCCAATCCCTGCCTCGAAGAACAGGGAGAAAGTTTTCACCTTTCATCATTCCTAACTGAAATTTATCTTTTCTATACCCAAATCTAGTGATGAAGATTCCAAGACATTCTGTAATAGTGTTTACCTCCAGATCTTTCTTAAGAAAGGAATTTATTGCCTGAGCACTGTCTAGGACAAACATGTTGTAGGACTAGCTTGGTTTATGCTCAGTCCCAAAAGTGCTAAGGGCCTTAAAATTGCAGGGAAGGCAATGGTGGGTGACTTTTGCTTTCATACTGAAAATCAGGTCACTATGTTCCTCAAGGTGAGAAGTAAGAAAGCAAGTTTCAATTCCTACCCCAGCAAATCTTTAACACAGAAAGTGTTATTTAACTAGAAACAATTCTCATACATTTCATGCTCTCTGTGAAAATTTGAGCATTCCCATAACTATAAATTTACTTTCTCTGGTATTCTCAATACTTACATTACAGAGGTTATTGAAAAGGCATGAGAAGTCTTTGAGAAAGTCTTTTGGTTGCTGGATGGTAGCTATGCATATTATTGTGCTCTGAAGTTCCAGGCTCCAGTTTAACTGACCATTTAGTTTGGTGAAACTAATAGTTACAGATTTTGTATTTGTGGAGGAATTTTATGCAGCTAAAATTAAATCTGTGTTATCTCTTACACCTTTAGAGACATTTAACACTTTGAAGAGGGGAAATTGCAAAAGGTGTTCTCAGAGTGCTTTCTGTCCAGTGTTCGTCGAGCTGAGCAGTGTTTGAAACAGCAGAATCTGTCTCTTCTCAGCAGCAATGATCAATCAATCAATCAAATCAAGCAATGGATGCTTCTGGGAAAAGCAGTTCACTGATAGCTGGAACTGCTCCTTGCAGTTGTGGTCTTCAAGCCCGTTCCTTTCAAGATATGAACATTGCAAGAAACATTCAGAAAAATAATTTTCCAGAAGTACATTGATTTCAAACACTGCTTCCACGCATCACTGGATCCAAACTCTACTCTTGCTAGGACTGTGATAAATTTTCTATCTCTATCCCCTGATAGGACTTTGATAAATCTTCTGTCACAGTCTGCAACAGTGTCCATTGCTGTTGCTCCAGACTCAGGAATTTGAAGATTCATTTACTCATGTACATGGATTGTCCTCTTCATGGGAATGCCAGTACATAAGGATACACAAAGTTTTGAGTAATTAGGATGCCAGGATGAAAGATGGAGGAGAAAGAATATTAATTATAAAAAAGACTACACAAACCATGATGGATACTTTCCACTTCAAGCAATGAGAAAAAAATAGGACCCAAGGGGTCTGACCAAATAGGGCAGTTGCAAAATAAATTGGCATTGTTTGAGGAAGTGAATGGGACCAAATGACCTTCAGAGATCTCTTACAAAGTAAATTACACTTTGATTCCATAGGTGTATTTTTATAACATAAAAAGCATAGAAAAGTGCTCTGCACAAGGTTTCAGGAGGCCATTTAATCCCTCCTCTCCTGGTTCAATGTCACCCATTCTCTGTTGTTCCTGTTTCTCAGGGCTGAAATACTGGGAATTTTCTCTGTCCATAGACTTTTATTTTCACAGCCTCCCAGAAATCTGTTCCAGCATCCAAAAATTCTTACTATTTGGAAATTTTCCTTGACATCAAATTTAAATCTCCCCTGATGTAAATTAAGCTGATTATATTTGCCCTAGACACAGTGCTGGCAAAGTAGAGTTCATTAATCATTTGTTTTGCAGCTACCTTTTCTCCAGCTGAAGCCAGTCATACATTACCTTGGGGTCATTTTCCCTAGACTAAGCAACCCAGATTTTTTCAGTCCAAGGGCATGTAGACATCTGAGCATCTTGTTACTCTCCTTGAACCTTCTATAATGAGTCCATGGATCTCAAAGAGAAAAGGAAAACAAAACCTCAACCCAGACCTAGCTCTACAGGTGAGACCTTCCCAGTGCTGAGTAGGACTGAGATTATCTGAAATGTTTTAGCAATGAGCCTCCACTTAGTAGATCACAATACAATTTTGCCACTATAAAATCAGCACAGTATCAATGACTCAGCTTCAGCTATAAGCATTTTAAAGCATGATCCTCAGTCTAAAAGTTCTCATACATTTTTCAATTTACACATTGCTATTATTATGTATTTTGGTGAGATACAGCTCTCTACAACATGGAACAAAAATTATAGTAGAACACTGGCTGGAACACTATGGTACTCTGAAGGGATGTATTTCACAGAAAAATGTGAATATGGACTTTCCTAAATGCCCCTTGTGAGAGAGAAATATATGACCTCTTCTGAAAGGAAGCAATGAATACTTACAGTCAAGTAATAATATCTTAACATGTATTTTCAGTTAATTATTGCAAACACTTTGTGTTGCTTTGTCATCTGTTTCCAGGAAGAACAGCAGGCTGCATTAAATTTCCTACTCATTGCAAAGGGGTTAAAAAAAAAAAAAAGGGGAGTTCCTGTACTTGGTTGGTTCCTTATTAGCTGCAGTACTTTTTATGTTGTAATTTCAATCCTGTGCTCGGTGCAACGAAATACAATTGTTAACAGTCATAGTCTGAGGGACATCTAGAAATAATGAGGTGGCTTTGGAATGCTGCCTTCCCTACCAACTAAACACTGTCATTTAAATGAATGCTTCTAGGAATGCCTCAGGAGTACTATGCACAGGATGAATAACTTCAGATTATGTAAAATAATGATGCCTTATAGAAACCTTTTTTAGTTCTTTCTATCTCAAACTACAGTAAAAAAACCAGTGAGATATTGGCCTTCAAATCCATTAGTAGTCATTGGATGCTTTCCTACATGGGGAAAACTGAAACCAGGGAGAAGTGTGAGGCCAGTCAGCAAAAGATCTGTGGGAGAATGGGGCACATCCAATGAATCCTGGTCTGAAAGGTGCTGAGCTCATTTAAAGCATTGAAGAACAAAATGTGACTATTAAGCTGAATGAGCCATGCCATGCAATATTAGGTTCAGGTACTTACTGTTTTGAAGGTGTACAGATGAAAGAAGCTTGTGTTAAGGAGAGCAGGAAGCCATCAAATGTCAGGAGTGCTGGCACTGTGCACCTCCTACTGAACTCAAGGCAAAGGCAAAGCTTCACTTTCCTCTCATAAGTTGTCTATAACAGTGATCCTCATAGTCCTTTAATAAATTACTGCCAACTTTCATGACTTTTCATGGACTACTGGGTATTCTTTATCCCAAACATTTAACTGAAAGCATTTTTTGACCATTTCACAGATCCAGTGGGCTGTGGGCTATAGTTGTGGAGTCCTTAATAGAAGGAGACATAGATCACAAGGCTCTTGCAGTCTCCTGTGGGTACAAAAGGCAAAATTAAATTCAAGTCTGAACAGATGTGTCACAATGTTGGCATTTTCACATACTTACACCAGCAATATGGATAAGATGACTTCCAGGGCTTAGCATCAAATAAGAAAATGCTTAGCACTTACAGCTACAGTTTAGTTTGTGTTAGGGAGGTTTATTTTCTTTGTACACAGAAATACCTCTATTCACCATTTCAAGCTGTTTGATCCAAAATCTGGTGCAGATTACCCTTTTTTCCCCCTGCTACTTTTCCTTGTTGATTGTTGGCTGTTTCAACTCTTTCATACAATCAGCTGTAGTAATTAGTTTTTCCTGCAATATTAAGCATCCAGTCACTAAACCACTACAGAGTCCAGATAAAAGGAAAACTATATGATTTCTGACCCTGACATATACACATGGGCAGTGTCCCAGTGTTTGTTACTGGGAAAGAACTGTGAACTGCAACTGGGGAGACAGGATAGAAAAGACAGGGCAAGAGAGTCCAGGAGGAAAGAGATGACGATGCTCACAGGCACAAGGAAGACTATAGAGGGGTAATGGACTGGTCTGCAGCCAGGGAATGATCTCAAACATCTCAGCAAGCCAGTCATTTTCTCTCTTGTGATTTCACTGCTTGATTCCACTTACTGACCAAGAATGGCACTGGGTGTCAAAGTTAGTGTTTTGAAAAAGAACATGTGGCAAAGTCATAAGCTGAATAAATATATGGATACATCTAGTAGAATGCATGACACAGCAGAAAATAAAAATATAAAAATAAAAAACAAGCTATCTGTTCTCCTAATTTTAAAAAAAGTTCATTATTTGAGAAATTAAAACCTTGATAAAAAAAATCATACTAGGATTTAAAGTACTATGCACATTCAATAGGTACATGTTTTTAAACATCAGATTAGAAACTTCATTTGTTCATAGAGTGGAAATTCTATTAACATCTTCCATTAGACATTATCTATAGCTACTAATTTATCTAGCTCTTGTAAGATGGTTGTGGTAACTTTTTCTTTCTGCATCTGTGTTTTCTAGTACTTTTTAATGAAAAACAGGTGTAAAGGACATCAGGTTAACTTCATTGTTCTAGAGGTGTGATGGATGTGTTTTTTGCCAAACAAAAAATTATCTGATGGATGGAACAGGTCTTGATAAACTACTGCTAGTGGTTATAAGACTTTCCCCTCTTTCAAAGTACTGCAAGTGTCACTGAGATGTCATACTGGATACGGGAGATGTGGATTTTTCTGTGTTCCCAGGCAGCTGTCCTGAAACAATATTTCTGTCAGAAAAGTATGGCACTGATGAACCAGAAACACTGCTCTGCAATCTGAGTGTGCTCATCAGACTTAGTAATGACACAACCTGGATAATACTTACAGATCTTTGCCCAGATCCACACAGGATCCCACACAGAAATTACATTTCCTTGTTTATCCACATAGGATTGCTCCCTTCTAGCCTGAACACCATCTTCCTTTTAAGATATTTATATTGTAGAGTAAGTCTAGATTTGTCTCCATGGGGAGCAATCCTATAAAGTGTCTGATAGCTCTGTGTTGGGAAAAGGGGCATTTCTTATTACAGCTATTTGTCATTTGTTTTGATCATGAAATTACGCAGCATTTCAGCAAAGTCCTGAATTTTGTAATGAAGCAGGAAGCCCTTGATGAAGTTCATGGCTACACAGGAATTAGATGATCTTTCCTGTGAAGATTATTTGAGGGAACAGTGCTTTTCGTGGGACTGAAGCAGTGTCTAGCATATGAATAAGTGGGAAGCTACTTTGAGGACTTGTGTTAAAAAAAATGAAAGCAAATAAATAATATAGCAGGACTACACTGCCATGGGAATTTGCTGTGAAGGGTCAAGACATCATGAGTAATATTTCATCACAAGAAAGGAAATTAAATGAAGAAATACTGCTCTAAAGAAAATACAGAACAAAAAGGTTGATGTTTGCTAAGTGGAAAAGACTAGCAGTCTTATTCATAGATATTTCCAAAAAGTTGCTTCAAAAGCAATTATAAAAAAAAAAAATCATCAAAGACCTGAATTCTTCCTTTCGTTTCTTCACATATTTTTTCAGCTTTTCCTAATGAACATGAGTTCTAATTGAAGTCAGAACAGACACTTGTTTTGATTGCATTAGGAAGTAGCTCAAGTCTTAAATATTCACAGTTCCTCTTGATACCAATATGAGTTCAGTATGAAGATGTGTAGAAATCAGGGGTTCAGGTCAGGGGAGAGAATTTAGATTAAAAAAAACACCTCAAAACTAAGTAAATATGAAATATATTCCTATCAGTAGTTCTGGGAAAAAAGAAAGAAAGAAAAAGAAAAACTGATTCATGAGCTAGGTAAGGAATGTTAGTTAATTTAACTGTGTAAATCTTTCCTTATTAATTGAGGATGGTTTCCTTTTCCAGATAAAATTAGGTAGCAATGCAACAGAAGGATGTGGTCAGAGTCATTGTTGAAACATCCGATCTGGCAGCCTTGGTTTGCACCAGCAGACAGAGGTTAGATGGTTTAAGAGAGCTGCTACTTTTTCCTGGGTGATAACTTGCTGTTTTCCGAGTCTCAGTGAAAGCTTCACAGGCTTCAAACCTTTTCCACATCCTGTTCTGCCAGATCGAATTTGGAGGACATTCTACACTGTACTGGACCTTTTATACATATTACGGGGAGGCTTTTCCTTCAAACAAACAAACAAAAAGATCCAGGCTTGGTAATTTTTCTAATGGTGCCTCCTTCCCAGCATCATTAACAAAACCATCATTTGTAGGGTTTGGTTGGTATTATTCTAAAGGTATTTCCCATGGTTTTACAGCACTGCAGAGTTCATGTGACTGAGTCACTCAACATTAGAAGGAAGACTGCATGTTTTAACTTGGAAGACCTCCAGTTTAAGAGAAAGGACAAAGATTGAGGCTGCTGGAAGTCCAGGGTCCCTATGTCTCTTACTGGATCATGGGAACAGTCTAAGTGTATCACCAAGGCTCTGTAGCTATGCTTTGGGTGTTAAATACCTCCAGATCTGTATTTGCTTAAATCAATATGAAGGCTGTCTTTCTGTATTGGTGTCAACTTTTAGCTCACTAACAGGATGTTGGGGTTTGGGTGTTCCTCCCTTTTGTTTCTCTTCACCTGTGGAATTTTTTTCCCCATCAGTTGCTAAGGGACCATAATGGCCGGGTACTTAAGGGGAACAAAA
>VZTR01009161.1:192733-202808 GCA_013400775.1 Chaetops frenatus
CAGGCTCTCACTGGGTTCCTGCTTCTGGTTGTTGTTAGTGCCATTGTAGCTGTTGTTTGTTTGTTTTATTAGAAATACTAGTAAAGAACTGTTATTCCGTTCCCCATATCTTTGCCTGTGAGCCCCTTAATTTCAGAATTCCGATAATTCAGAGGGAAAGGGTTTACATTTTTTTTCATTCCAAGGGAGGTCCCCTGCCTTCCTTAGCAGACACCTGTCCTTCAAACCAGGACACAGGATTAATTCCCCAACAACATAAATTTAACTAGTAGGTGGTTAATACATTTCTTTCAAACCAGTGTTCTTCTTGTCTTTTTTTTTTTTNTTTTTTTTTTTTTTTTTTTTTTTTTTTTTTTTTTAACATAGAGATCAACAGCTGTAAGACAATGCTAGTATTTTTAGATTATGTTGTTAGGAAGGGTTTGGGTTTGTTATTTTTATTTTCTTTTTGTCTTCTGTTGTATACTAATAATTAATGAAGCAGAAAAACCTGATCACTCCAGTTCTGAAAAATATATATTCCTTTATGAACAGGAGACTCTGAGAGCTATATTTATGGTACACGATCACCCAGATGATTTTAGAAGAGCAGTATCTACCTAACTATAACTGTGGAAATGACAGAAACTTTGGCATAAGCAGCTTTTACTGAAGCTTTTATTGCTTTACAAAACAGGCTTCTCTTTTTTGTTTGTTTGTTTAAGGTTGGGGGTTTTTTGGGGGGCATTGTTTATAAGATCTTTGAAATAAACCTGTTTAACAAGCTGAATACTTATGACATCTGAAAGCTCCAATGAAACTCCAATTGACTTTAATTTGGCTCATACATTGGCAGGAAAGGAGAAAAGCCTTGGGAGAATGACCTTTACTTATTCCCTAGAGTGTAAACATTGAGAGATAGATATGAACAGATACACATTCTCTGTAGGAGCCTTTCTCTCCTCTCAGTACATAGAGTGTAATGAATCCATAACTCACACTGGTGTCGATAGTAATTATGTACACGCACTGGGAAAGAATGAAATTTTAAATTGGTAACTCTTCATAAAATCTTATTACAGCAGTTCTATAGGCCACTGTTCAATGCAGTGGGTTAATAAGCATTAGTCAAATTCCTGTCAGGGCAATAGGATTAATATAGGTAAGATGTTTAATAGAAACTTGTTTTTTAATTACTTTCCAAAGAGAAAAGAGCTTAGTTAATACATAGGTTTTGTAAAAAAATCTTTTTTATTGTTTCTCTCTGCTACTTAGTAGTGGTTTTGTCAGTGAATACCACCATATGTGAGAAGATCATCTAAACCATTGGAATAATAAAAATTTCATATAAAAAGCAAGGTGAGAGAATACAGACCTGCATTGTTAAGCATTTCAGGAAATGTATGGGCAATCTTCATTTCACCTCTTAACAAGCAAGGCATTATGTTACAGCCCTTAATTATATGATTATATACCACTTATTGAATAAAACTATTTTCTTCACCATGTTTTAAATACTGGTTTATGCAATTTTTCTAGTGCTATCTATTATTCAGTATATGCTAGAAAGAATCCAAGAAACTCTTTTATATAAGATGACATAGCATGCTAATGTTGCTCAACATATTTACAAATAAATCACCCCTTTCTGCAACACTGTTCCTCTTGGATCTCAGACAGCCTTACAGGGGACTGAGACATAGCTCAGCAGAATTTTAATTCCTCTAGGTCCCAAGAACCTGACCCCTCCACAGCATGCACTACTGGCATAAGCAACCAGATGCTCTAAAGTTAAGAAACAATCATAGCTCTAATATTGCTAATGACTTAGAGGATACCTTGCAGATATCTCTATTCATAGAGAAAACCGATTATGAATATGCATATCAAAAACATGCAGCATGTGAGGCTGGAGTCAATACATTGCTGGGTCTTTTCTCTGCTTTTGAAGTTCAACAGACTCCTTATCACAGGAATACCCAAATTCTGCCTGCTAGCAGGCAGCTGCAGAGCCAGCAGTGACTCCCTGGAACGCATAACCTGAGATCCCTCCCTCTCTACGCTGCACCACAGAAGCCAAAGAGATTGTCAGCTGAGGTAGAAATTACACTTTCCCTCCTAGTAAGCAGAACCAGGGAAAAGATATGGGCAAAGAATTTATGCACCCACACATTCACACATTTGCTCTTGATACTCCTCTAGTAAACGCTAGGGAGAAAAATAGAAATGAGACACTTCTGTGGCATGGAAAATCACAAAATGGAGTTTTCAGAGCACACATCAGTATTTTTTTTTTTTGTGATGCTGATACCCTATTGCATACTCCATGCTATAGTAGTTCTTATGCTACAGGCAAGTGTCCCAAATATCACCTGAGATGAAGTATTTTCCCCTGTCTATGATGTTGGGTTTTCACATGTGTTAGCAGTACTGAAAATGAGTATGTGTCTGCATTTTGGAGTTGCTAAAGAGTAGCTAATCCTGACAAGGTAGAACCAGCATAAGTAGGACACATGTAAGTATCAAGAACATCTATGTTTTGTATTATGATTATTTTCATCATGGTCTTCAGCAGACATATAAAATTAAAAGATCAATTTTAAGAAATCCTTGTAATCAATTTATGAATACATTAAGCTTTACAGCTTTTCTTCTGTCTGCATACACGATTATACCACCCAAGATTACAGCATCCTTATGGCTAGATCAGATACCGTATTGTAAAATCTATTCAAAAATGTTATTTTGAGTAAGTTTGATAAGCATTAAATGGGGTAAAAATTGTTTTGTTGTAAGCCAGGAAGAATTCATACTTGATTAAATATCAAAGACCAAAATTTACAAAATAATACCATGAGAACAGAAGCAAATTTAGCTTACAAGCATTAAGGGATGACATGATTAAACTGATTACTGTGGGTAGCATTAGTCATTGTTACTATACAATTCTGCTGTCTGCTGAAGTATCTAAGCTACAGCAGAAGTNGAAGAAGGTGTTCACCAGATAAATCATCTCAACATAACAGAGCTCTTTGTTAGTCACCCTATCAGACATACATTAGATAAAACTCTTGTACAGTTTATTCTTGCTGCTCCTTCTGTCAGAACTTAAAAAAATTTAAATACTAAAGATGAATGAATGCTGGTCAGACATTTCATTTTCGCTACTAAATTCTTAATGGCATGTTGATTTTCTGTGAAAATAATGCCTCTCAGCTGTAGTTAGTTCAGAGAAAGTAAACAATGGAGGTGGGTAACAGCATATATTTACAATAAAGTTGTTGTGTACAGTTTCATATACAGTAAATGCAAACATAACTTAGCTCAAATCATTGATTTTCCTTTTGAGTGGTCCCATTTAGTGATCTCAATTTGCATGTGATGTGTTTTGTAAAAATTGTAACTGATGTTTCCATTCAAGTGAGATGAAAACAAGAGTCAATCTGTTTTCCTGCAGCAATGATGACCTAAAGCTGGTGATCCAAAGCCCAAACTCATTCAAAGGAACAAGAATTTCTCTCACACCTCATTCAACTATATTTTGGGTGTAAGTGTGCAGAAGCAAACAAGGTTATTTGCTGTTTTCCCTGTCCCTGGACCCTACAGGAAGGCAGGCAATGGACACTACCTTGTCAATTCATGTCACCTTTGTCTCCTGGCTATCATGAACTGAAGTAGCACTGGGCAGAGAGGGAGAAATGCTCTGCTGGAATGGGTCTGGAATCACTTCTGCCTACTGGGATCCCTTCCTCTAACCCAGCCACTATTTCCAAGTAAGGAGGTTCTGGTTTCACAAGTTTTAAAAAAAACCAAGACACCAGTTTAATGTTTAAGACAGATTTTCTCATCATTACTAGATTGCCTTGGGTGAAAGGATCCTCTTTGGATACTTTCTTGAAATACAATATATGGTACACATTGTCTTAAGGAATTTAAGTCATAAATGACACAAAATGCTAGGAATTATTCAGATTCATATCTAAATTGCCAGGAGGAAATATGAAAGGGGAAATAAGACAATTTTGTGCTGTTTCTGGCTGTTTTTTCTCCTCTTTGAGTGTCTGACAGCACCTCCCAGTATGAATCACATACTGGGGCTGAAGGTCAAGGACTGAATGAGTTGCTCATTTTAACCTTCCTGCCTTCTTCTACTGTCAGGCTGCAATATTTAAAAATAATTAAAAATACATAATCAATAATAAAATTATTATAATAAATTAAAAATAGTTTTATTCATATTTTCTCCTT
Organism: Chaetops frenatus; assembly: GCA_013400775.1. NCBI lineage: Eukaryota > Metazoa > Chordata > Aves > Passeriformes > Picathartidae > Chaetops > Chaetops frenatus. Next base: position 196,961 of record VZTR01009161.1, read on the forward strand.
ATTTCCAATGTTAGCAAATTCCAAGTGCCAGGTATTTTTACTTTATTTGTATGAAATGCTCCCCTATTCTGTAGTGGTACCATTGGTACCACATGAGGAGTAAAGTGTTACAAGTCTTGCAAATCAAGAATCTAGTAATGCCAAAACTTAGTAGCTGGACCTNTTCTTACATTTGAAGTGTAAAAAATTAGGAATTGATTTTGCAAGGTACTTTATATTACAAAGAGAAATACATGCATATATTATCAACTATTATTTATTAATATATAATATTTATTCAAGATTTTGGAAAAGAAAATTCAGATACAGGAAGTAAACTCAATACAAGTATATTTAAAATACCTAATTCCATTACAAGTAAATTTATCATGTTCTCTTTTCAGCTCTTTTTGTTACTATTTGAAACAAAAAACTGAGTAATATAGAACACTAAGGAATTTCTATGTCGGAGTTTTTTAACATTTAGAGATACTGAGGCAAGTAATAACAAAAAAAAAAAAAGGGCAGGATTTGAAAATATTTTGCATATATACAAAATAGAGGTGTACTGGAAAATGCTTTGTTGTATCTGTTAATGTCAGATATAAAAATGTTTTAAACAAAACATTTGTTTTCATACTGGACAGCTGAAAATCTAACTATTTGCTGGTCCTGACATAACTAAGGCTATCACTGTCATTCGCTGAAAGAGACTTCTTATTAACAGAGTTTTCAAAATTAAAAAGAAACAGGATTTAATTAGATTGTTTGATGCTTTACACAGTTTGTTATGGTTCATACATAGTTATCTATGGTTCAAAATCCAGGCCAGTTGGTTTCTTATCCTTAGCTTAACATGCAGTCACATTAGATTACCTTCAGGATTTTGTTTTGGCTTTTTTTGCCTTCACTATAATTGAACATTTTACATAGACTGTACACTCGATTCATTTATATTTGGCACTATATTGAAATACACTTGTCATTGTTAACCAACATCCAACAATTATGATAATTTGACATACTATTTTGAAAGTTATATTGAATTTTCTCTTCTTATAGACACTAATTGCATATTTGAAGTGATGGATCTTGTTCTCTCAGAAGCATGCTTCTGGATCCCTTATTTATCATAATTTGAGAAAGAGGTATGACCTTATTTCTTCCATTTCTTAGGTTTTCAGAAATGCATAAACAGTGCAAACAAACATAAATCATGTTCCATCAACTAACTGTTATAAAACCATTTACATGGAAACAGAGTAATTCTGTCCTATTTTCTGCCCAGTAGCTAGGGCTTAAGAAACTCAGGTGGAATAGAGAAATTGGACTGAATTAGCTCATACTTGAAATATATGCCATATTTGGCATGATTATTAAGCTTCTGTATATGCCTGGGAAGCTACAGGGATGTGTTATTTAGCCTTTTCACCTGAAAACATTTCCATCTTGGCTTCATGCACATCCTGTGCCATTTTACAAGCCTCCCCTTCAATCCCAGGTGGGAGTCTTTGACTCCTATTCATTTGCAACACTTCTGCTGTCAGAAATGTGTTGTGGGAGATAACAAATGAGTGACACTGAAAAGAATCACATCTGTGCAATTGAACATACACAGCTCATCAAGAGCCTGCTGCACGTCAGTGGCACTGCTGCTCACAGCTCTGGCTCTGGGGCAGGAGGGGAACACCAGAAGTGCCGTGTCCAGCCAGGCACTGAGCTCCCAAATGGTTCCCCTGCTCTGCAGAGAATCATCCCTCACCATCGGGTGCTCATTCCATAAACACCTTTTGATTGTGAATGAATGACAGCAGGGAGACTTACAGTACACAAAACAACTATAAACAACGTTTTCTTTTCTTATGACAGGAAGATGGGGAGAAACTGTGTTGCAAGAATAGCTCAAAGTAAGAAGTTTCTCACGCATGTGTTAATTCATGAAAAAAAGTGGTGATGGACTGAAATCTGATCCCCTTTCCCCCCAGTCTATACAGGAGCTTGACCTGGAACCATTTGATTAGAGAAAACATTTGCTTTGAGCCCTCAGAATTTCAAGCATAGAACTATTTGAATGACTGCTGCTGTTACTTAAATAAGTATCAATAATACTATTTTCAACCCTTAATAATTAAGTTTTACTTGGCACTCCCATGTAACAACCATATTTTAAATTTTCATCATGACACCTCTCACCATGTTTTTAAAAAGCCACATCAATTAAGTGAAGCATGCTTTGAAGAACTTCCTGCAATTTTTATTTAGCTTTGAGATATAGTTATTTAGCATTTCAAATAAGCCAGGAAGTGCAGAAAATGGCCAGTAGCAGCGAAATCTTGGAAAGCAGAATTTTAAGTAGGTTTTCTCTAGTTAGAAAACTTAAGGAAATGTTCAGTTACTTGCAGTTACCAAAAAGGGTAATGAACAGGGTCTTTAAAAGCACATCATGTCACAAAATCCATATTAACAGACTCATTGGAAAGACAACTGCCATATTCAGTGGCTTCTGCATTAGGAGCTCTGCAAGCAGTTCTGAGATTCCCCACACTTTTAAGCAGGTGGCAGTGTAGGTTAAAGAGACATAGATTTTTCCTGCAGCTGATAGAAATCATGCTTTCCAACTTTCACATTTATCTCAAGCTAATGTAAAAATGTACAGCACTATTATTGGGTTCCTATGTACATGGGAACAGGCACGAACTTTGAAATGCAAAGTTCTTTGTTGACTCAACAGTATTCTGTTATTTCCAGATGCAGCTTTGTGAGTTTTATATCTCAGAATGAGACACTGCACTAAGAGACATAACCTCTCTTCTTTAATATGACAGTAGGAAAACCTATCTTTTGAAGGTGTTAGGTGATGTTACAGTGCAATGATTCAGCATCACTGCTCAGTGCCTAATGATAAACATTGATAGCTTTAATAAAAGCAGATACAGTGGCCTTCCTTCTCCTGGACCTTAATTTATGCCACTGACACAGACTCAGCAGCTAAGGCAATAAGGGATTTAGCTTACATTTGCAACTTTGGGCTGCCCTTTCACTTATTTCAATCTTTTGTGCATAAAAAGTTGTATTATCTAGCGTTTCTGCCTAAGAATCACTAATAAGGTTGATTTTTAACATCTTTGACAGTAACATAGATGGTGGGATGGAGTGCATCCTCGACAAGTGTAATGAGAAGCTCAGCTGTGTGGCATGGTTGACAGGCTGGAGGGAAGGGACACCACCCAGAAGGTTCCTGAGAGGCTTGAAAAGTGGCCCACATGAACCTTGTGAAGTCCAACAAGACCAAGAATAATGTCCTGCACTGGATAGGGGCAATCCCAAGCACAAATACTGGCTGAGCAGGGAATGGATTGAGAGCAGCCCTAGGGACCAGGACCTGGTGGTGTTGGTGGACAGAAAGCTGTACACCAGCTGGCAATGTGTGCTTGCAGCCCAGAAATCCTAACACAGCCTGTACTGCACCAAAAGCAGCATGCCCAGCAGATAGAGGGAGGTGATTGTGCCCCCCCTGCTCTTGTGAGACCCCTCCTGACATGCTGTGTCCAGGTTCAGGGGATCATTCTGAACAAGAAGGACAATGACCTGTTGGGGCAAGTCCAGAGGAAGCCATGAAGATGACTGGGGGGATGGAGCACCTCTCCTATGAGACTGGTGGGGCTGTTCAGCCTGGAGAAGCAAAGGCTCCAGGGAGTGCTTATAGCACTGTCCAGTCCCTAAAGGGAGCTTACCAGAGAGCTGGAGAGGGACATTTTACAAGAACATGTAGACCTTAAACTGAGAGAGGGCAGGTTTAGACCAGATATTAGGAAGAAATTCTTTACTGTGAGGGTGGTGAGGTACTGCAAAGTGTTGCCCAGAGAGGCTGTGGACATCCCATCCCCAGGTGTGTTCAAGGTCAGGCCGGGTGGAGCTTTGAGCAACCTAGTCTAGTGGAAGGTGTCCATGCCCATGGCAGGGGGGTTGGAACTAGATGATCTCTAAGGTCCCTTCCAGCCACAACCATCCTATGATTTTCTAAATTTTTTTGTTTTATATATTTCACTTCATTTCTGTTTTTTTCAGATACATTCTACCTTGTTGAAATAAAATGAAAAAAACCAAAATGCAACTATTGAGTTTCATTTAATGAAGAGTATGTGGCTCTGATCTCCTCCTAATGTGTGAACAGAAAAACACTTTTTCAGAAGCATTCTTTTTAAGATGACTAGACATATGGTAACAATATCTGTCATGAAGCAGTAGGTTTTTTACTTGGAGATACAAGAAATATGTGTGTGAGTGCAAATACTCTTGTGGAAGTGAAGCAGTGTTCAGCTGGACTGGTTCTGTGGCAGGCGAATACAGCTGGACTTAAAAAATACAGATGAACCTAAAACTGAAGAAAGAAAAATAGTTCCTTTTATTTTGGGAACACAGGATGGGTAAAAACCCCAACCTCGTTGCAGGAATTGATTTGCACACTATTGAAATAGATTTCATTCTGATTTTCACAACATTTAGGCTTTTTCAACAGGAACAAACTGGGGAAGCATCCAACTTCTTCTCAGGGTGAAGCAAAGTGCACAGAATCAGACACTAATCAGTGGTGGTAGATAGGACAAAGTGTGGTAATAGCAGAGGAAAAAGCATTTTATACTCGCTGAACATGGCAAGATGAGATCCCCCAACTCTCTATTTAAAACCATGTTACCAAACTGCTTTAACCTGTTGAGCAGAGCTTCTACTGGCCACCACTGGTGTTACAGATCAACAAGTTACCATTTTCTTCCTCTCTAAATGCATGATTCCTCATTGACAGCTTGGGTTTAACATGAGGACCTCTAGCTGAGCAATTTCAATTGTGGGAATCTTTGTGGGAAGGACATAGGACTGTGACTATGGAGAATGGCAAAGCTGTGCCTCAGAGCTACTCTGGCACTGGCCATCTGTGGAGTCTCAGGTAATTACATCCTCTGCTTCAACACCTCAGGTATAAAAAGAGAAGGACCTCCTCCCCATGTGTCAGGTCTAGAGACAGCAACATCCCCTACTCAACTGCTGAGTTGTCTTCTTCTCTATGCCATGTGGAAATTAAACCAGCTGGAAATGGAGACTATGCAATCTTCCCCCTTTGGTTTCTCCACAAGGTCCCCTCAGACAGCTCTTTACTACTCCTTCTCCTCACGCCCACTTGGATCTTTATGGAGAAGCTCCCACGAGAGGGGCCAGCTCCTGTTGCAGGGACCATCCTCTTCCACACCTGTCACAGAATCACGGAATGGGTCAGGTTGGAAGGGACCATAGTGGGTCACCTGGTCCAACCTCCCTGTTTCAGCAGCGTCACCCTAGAGCACACGGCACAGGATTGTGTCCAGAAGGTTTCTGGAATGTCTCCAGGGAGGGGGACTCCACACCCTCTCAGGACAGTCTCTCACAGTACAGTTTTTCACTGTAGGTAGAAAACTTTCTCACGTTGAGGCGGAACTTGTGCATCAGCTTCTGCCTGGTGCCTCTCCTCCTAGCGGCACCGCCGGCAAGAACCTGGCACCCTCCTGTCGACACCCGCACTTTCGATACTCGCACTCGGTGATGAGGCGCCGCCTCAGCCGCCTCTTTCGGGCTGTGTGCCCTGCGCAGGGCGGAGGGGAAGGGGCGCAGCTCCGCGCAGCTCCCGCGGACACGCGGGCAGCGAGAGGCGGCTCCGGCCAGGCCAGCCCAGGGCCGTGCCCGCGGCGCGCCAGCGCCCCCAGCGGCGGGAGCGCGCACCCGCACCCGCACCCGCCCCCGCACCCGCTGCCAGCGGCACTCCGCAGCCCACGCGTGACTGCCGCGCCCGCAAACACACACACAGACAGAGACACGGACAGAGACACACACAGACACA
>VZTR01009161.1:203807-230944 GCA_013400775.1 Chaetops frenatus
CACGCACACACACACGCACACACACACAGAGCCAGCACTCCGCTCGCAGACACCCACGGCCCGCAGGTCCCCGCCCGCGGCACCCCCGGCACCGCGCCCGCGCCCCGCACACGCCCCCGGGCGCGCACACGCTCCCCCCGCGCCCCCCGCATGCGCAGCGCGGACGCGGAGCTGTCCGAGCGCTGAATCCGTGCGCTCCCGCCCGCCCCATTCCGGCACAGCGCTGGGGGTCCCCGCTCCCTCCGTCCCTACAGCCGCCCTCCCTCACACCTTCCCTCCCTCCCCGGCGCCGCCGACGCTTCCCTACCCAAAGAGGGAAAAAGCGGAGCGACACAGTAGCCCCACCACCGTTCATAAATACTAATTTCCAGCGAAAGGGGAATAAAACATACCGACAACAGAACTGCTCTCAGCGCTGTTCCCTTTTGCCTGATGCTCCTCGCATAGTTGGGTTTTCTCTTCTTTTCCTTTTTTCCGCCCTCTTTCTTTCAATTAATTTTCTTCTTTTGATTTCTTTTCTTTTTTTCCCCCTCCATCACCAAAAGCAAGTCGGGGGAACGACTGTGTCTGATGCCTTATCTCTTTCGTGCTGACTGCTGGAGATGAGCCTAGGCTTGACCTGACCATGATTCCAAGGACTGGCACTTCTCTTTTACCCCCACTTTGTAGAGATCCAGACCTTCTCTTCCTGATTGTCAAGAAAATTCAATTATTGCTGAATTTGGAAATCTAGCCAGCAGCAGCTTACTTTTTCCCTGCATCTCTCTGGAATCGTTTCTGGGATATTTCCAAACCATCACAGAAAGCAGGAGGAATGAACCGGCAGCTAGTGAGAATTTTGACAACCTTGTTTGCATTTTTCTTAGAGACAAACCACTTCAGGTAGGTGATACCACTCTGTAATAATATTTGTCAAAAGGTTGTGAGAATCATAACTATAAAGATACTACGTCACAATAACCTAGTTTGTTTGCTGTATTTGAGAGTGTTTTGTGTTCATTCTGTATAGACTATCCCTTTTACACTCAGAGACTCGTTGCTTGGTAACAAACACAAAAAATAATAATCTCAAGTTTGGGTGATCTATTTTCCATTTTCTGATGCAAAGATGTGGGGTTTTTTTCATTATATATCAGCATAGCTATAAACATTTTCTTCAGCTTTTCTTGCTAAATGCAAATTCTCTACTCCCGGCAGAGGTTGTTTAGGAAGTTGCTTTGGTTCCCTCCTCTCCAATCTTTGGAAATGATTGTACCAGTTTTGTCAGGCATGTAGTTATTTGAAATTAGAGAAGCAGCCCTCTGATTTTGGGGAAACCCTGGATCAGACTAGTATTGTGTTCACTTAAAGGACAACGGTTTCTGAATTTTTTTAAACATTTCATGAGCTTTTGCTTCAGGTAATGACTTTTTTTTTGTGGTAGTAAGCAAACAGGTCACTCTTATTAACCAGAATAGCATTTTAGATGAGATTCCTTATTGCACTGTATGCTGCTGTGCATCTGCACGTACAGATGTAAAAGTGGTTTTCTAAGAGTAATGAGGTACATAGAGGGACAGAGCAAAACCGTTTATATTTGTGAGCCTGGGTTCACAACACGACTCAAACTAGTGGGGTCTGAATGAAAACAGAAGTAATTTGTCTAGCAATAGGTGTACTATCTCAATTTTCCAGTTTTAACTTTATTAACTGAATCATTTCATTATTTAAGTTGGATATATCATCTTCTGTGTGTTAAATATTAAAGATATTTGTAAACGTACCCTGTCATTGACAAAAGCAGAAAGAAGCAACCACTTGCTGTAAATGGAACCTGAAAAAAAGATGTGGAATCACACCACGAGAATTTACTATCACCTTGTCTTTTAACAATTCTGGTGAATTGTTTCTCTGCTGTAGCAAGAGAAAGGATTTAATATTTGCTTCTCATTTCAGATGATCACATGAATATCTGGTTTTTTTATACTTGCATGTAGATGCATGAAAATACCCCATGAAATACTCCTGAAACTGAGAGGTTCCCTGTAGGCAAATATTTAAACAGAGAGTTGTTAAGAAGTCAGAGTCAGAATTACTTTTAATTTAGCTCAAAGATAAAGTGAAAATGGACACGATGAATGTGGTTATTTAAGACTCCAGATAACGTTTTATTATTAAATCTGTGCCTTTACACACCAAATATGACAGTTTTCATTCTAGTTTCTTTCTCCCTGGGGAAGAACCATGGGGAACTCCTAAACTGTCTTTCTCTGTAATATATCATGTGCCTGCAATATGTAATGTGCTATGTACACAGCATTTCCCACATGTGATATGGTACCAGAAGTTTTCTCTTAAATGCTTAAAACAGACTTGTTCAAAGATCTTGCATATAAATACTACCTGGGGATACTAAATTTTATCATTCAATGCTCACGGAGTGGGTTGAGACCCCCATAAGATCAGTTGTAACTCACTCTGAAACCCTTTTTGCCATGTTGGGAAAGAATCCAGACACTCGCTAGCATGATTTAAATCTTTATTGGATAGCATCTGTAAAAACCGATTTTTAATTTTTTTTCTTCCTGTATCTTTTTTCCCCCTTCTGTATCTACCCAACATTAACAAATCTGGTATTTTTCAGTGTTGCTTCTTAAGTGTTGTTGGCTGTTGTTTGGAAGTTTAAGACCATCTTAAACCAGTGTTAACATAACATTTTAACAGCATCCATGCAATTAAAAAAATGATATAAAATAGGATATCAAAGTCACTCTAAGATGGATCTACATGTTAAGGTGAAGAGTAAATTGAATCTTCTATAGTGTTAAAACTGTAATGAATTTATTTTTAAAGCTAAGGCTTTTTTTCTGAATAGAAAATTATGTTCATGTATGATACCTGAAACTCATCTTTATTTCTAGAATAGAGTTTTCAGATGAAAGGTAGAATATATTACTCTTTAAAAATATTAATTACTACCTTCACTGAGTTGAGAAAATTTTATTTAGTGATGTAATTTCTCCATGACTTGAGTACAATACAAGCTAAATATTAGCTAATGGTGGCTAATAATTTATTTAGGACGACTTTCTGTAAAGAACATGATTCAAGATCTGGAAAATCCCCCTCACAGACCCTGTCTCCTTCAGATTTTTTGGACAAATTGATGGGAAGGACATCGGGGTATGATGCTAGAATCAGACCAAATTTTAAAGGTAAGTTTTCTAAGACTTCTAATTAATTACTGATAAAGTTTGGGACAAATTATAGGTTTTCAGGGGTTTTTAACCTCTGGATTTAGATTGTTTTCGACAACTTCACTTTTCCAGTGTTACAGTGCCATGGAAAGTAGTCGATCCATGGGGTGGACTGGGAGGGCAGTGTATGAAATAAGGGCCCAGAGCTTGAAAACCCTCTTTTGACATGACAGTAATGTTCAACTATCAGAAAATGCTTCTGAAGATCTTACTAATTTAACGTAGTGAATTGGATTATGGGCTTCAGAATAAAACCAAACAAAATGATTTGTTCCTCAGACTTTCAAGCCACAAAGACAATATCATTAAAACTTCCATGCTGAGATATTGTCTTCTTTATAGCAGTGTCTGAAGAAAAAAAAATCTATGTTTTCTTCCAACTTGAAGAAAATAAAAGCTTCTTCCCCAAGGTAGGGGAAATTCAAGGAGTGCACACAGAAAATTTTATCCTGCAAATGCTGAATGAATGATAAGAACCAACTCCTCATGATCCCTATAAAATATAGAAACTGTATCCTGTTTGGCACTTCTATGACAACCCCCTTTTCATCCAAAATTTGGGCTGAATTGTGGAGCATCATCATCTCCATCCCAGCACAAAGAAGGCTGTGTACTGGAAGCTTCTTCTGCAAACATTATTACTCAAAGTGAGTTTTCCTTGCTGTAGTCCTGTGAATCCCTATAGAAGAGAGCACAGAATACTTTGTGGCTTTCTATGTAAGGAGTTAGGAGAGAAGTTTTCATTGCCGATATTAGCTTTTTGGGAGAGTCCTAAAATTCCACCAAAATCATCTCCTCTATGCCAATTTAAAATTCAGAATATGGCTTTACTTTGAAAACTGATAAAATGCTTTCTCCCTTAACAAATCTCATGGCAATGTACATTTGCAACTCATATCTATTAGCTTTGGCCACTGAAATGCATTTTTTCCAGTATTAAGCCTTTTTAGCAGTGCTGTGAATGTTGATAATGGCTGGAAAAAATAATAATTTCTTAGCCAGTGAATGAACTGTAAGGAGAGAAGAATCTTACATGTCAATGAGAAAAGTGTGTAATTAAATTTAGATCAAAGATTAGTTTCTTCTCTCTGTTCCACATGTGCAAATTACAAGATTTAGAACAAAGTGCCTTTTTTTGACTGCTTCCTATGCCTGAGTGAGAAGCAAACTAGTGTGGATTTCAGATCCAAAGGTTTGAAAGCTGAAAAGTTAAAAAAAAAATGAGTCAGTGAAGTCTAAACTCTTAATTTCAGAGTATTTTTCTAAGTACTTACTGAGTTCCTCAACTGGTGTCCACATCAGTTTGTATTAAGTAATATTGCATTAGTCTCACATTCATTTTGTTTGTTTGCATGAGTATCAGTGAAATTTTAGAGAATGTAAATGAAGGCAGAAATAGCCTGAATTGAGCAAGGTATTGATCCTTAAGAACTTTTTCCTGCTCTTTAAATGGGGNCAAGAAACAGTAATAGCAACAGTCCCATGTACATACATGACTTAGAGACAGCTCTCTGTTGCTCCCCAGTATGTGACTACAACCACTTCATGGAAAACACAGGAGACAGGTTCATAGATTTGCTCCCCTGACACTCAGGTGTGCAGGGCAGGTATGGTGTGCACAGGATCGTGTGGTGCACGCTGAGCTGTTTGACAGACACTTCTCCCCTCTGAGCCCTGTATTTTGTTTGCTTTCCCAAAGTGAAGGTGCTGCCTGTTGACACCTATGAACCCTTACTGGCAAAGCATCTGCCATGTTTTGGTTTTTCATGTTTTTTATTAAATCACACTCCAGAGCAGGATGATGCTTTGCGGCAGTTTGAACTGATAAATAGATCTTCAATGCTTTCTTGTAATTTCATGTCTGTGAAATATTCCAGAGCTCTCAGTCTTCGAGTGAGGGGCCTGAAAGTTCTTCTTGTTCTTTGCTATGTTCATTGGAATGGTATTTTGGACCTCAGAGTTTAGAACTAGAGTTAAGTCATGCAGTTTTGAACTTCACATCACCAGTCAAAACCTTGTCAGCTAATAACCGTGCTTATTAGCCAACATCCATGTTCTAGTTGCCCAAGACACATTAATGTTTCAAAAAAATTGAAAATACTTACTGTTCTATATTGCATACTTCTTCCTTTTAAAAAAATAAGGACAGCTTCAAAGGAGTCAAAATAAATTTATTTTGCTTGAAGTTAGTATGATAAAGATTATTTTTTTCCTGAGTCTTTACTGTGTCCATAATAAATTGTTTCAGTTTTTAACACTTATAAATATGTTTAAGATAATTTTGACAGTAAGGCCTATTGTACAATACTGATATTCTAAATCATATAAATGGAAGAATGGATGAAATGTTGAATGCGTACCTGATTCATATCAGTTTTTGTATTTTAAGGAAAGAACTTCATATCATAAAAGAGGCCACCAGAGCAATGGTTTAAACTCGGGATCTTCTATCTGGCTCTGATTTTAGTCTGGGGATAAGTATTTGTTTACTGTGTTTCAGAAAAGACATAGCAAATCAAGATAATTGTGCCACTATTCAGACTCTCCTTGTAGGGCCTTGAGGGGCAGCTGTTTGAGGAGTGGCTGAGGGCCTGGAGGAGAGGAGACTGAGGGGAGACCTCACTGTGGTCTTCAACATCCTCATGAGGGGAAGAGGAGGGGCAGGTACCAATCTCTTCTCTCTGGTGACCAGCGACAGGACCGGAGGGAATGGCCTGGAGCTGTGTCAGGGGAGGTTTAGGTTCAATATTAGAAAAAGATTTTTCGCCCAGAGGGTGGTTGGACCATGGAACAGGCTCCCCTGGGAAGTGGTCACAGCACCAAACCTGACAGAGTTCAAGAAGCCTTTGCACAATGCTCTTGGGCTCATGGTGGGATTCTTATGACCCCTGTGCAGGGCTGGGGGTTGGACTTGAGGATCCTGATGGTCTCTTCCCTCTTAGTTTATTCTGTGATTCTCTCATTCTACTCATGCATTTCTCTAGCTTTTTCTGCATTAGACCAGTTACACAGCTTTTTCTGAGTCCACTACAGGCGTTCTAAAATGTCAGAAAAGTCTGATTTCATAGAAATGCAGCTGAGTAGAACACATTTATCTTATGCCACTGATTATACAATAATTAAATATACTTTTATGACTAGTTTGAATTACTGGAAAACAGCAGCTATTAGATTAATTTTTGAAATAAAGGCTGTGCACTCTAAAGAGAGAGGAAAATGCTGCTTACTGGAACAAGGTGTTTTATCCAGATAAAGCATTTCTTCATTAGTGACTGCTTTTCCCTATCTTGTTCTTGCAAATTAAAAAATTCAGGAAGATAGTGGGAGAGCAACAGGTGAATATATAAACATTTAGACATCAACAACCAGGTTTTTGGTTGTGATTTTTCTGTTTGTGGGTTTTTTTTGGTTGTTTTTGTTTGTTTGTTTGTTTGTTTGTTTGTTTGTTTTGTGCTTGGTTTTTTTCCAGCAGTACTGTATAATGAAAGATACTGTCTCTTTTGTATTGTTCTGTCTTATACAATCATTTGAATGAAGAGGAACATATTTCTTTTTTCTTTTTGCTTTCAAGAGGTTGGATACAAAATGTCCAGACACTAAGAGGGAAAATCCCTCTGATGAAAAGCCAGAAGGAAGTGCCAGAGTGACAGCTCTCAAAACTCTCTGTCAGATATTTAATGCATACTTTTTCATCTTCCACTTATCTTTCATTGAGTTTGAATAGGCTAATAATTTGTGTAAGGACACAGAGGGGAATACTTTTAAATGTAAATATGAAGACTGCAATCTAGTACTAACTGAAGTCCCTGAGGGTCTTTCTGTTGACAGTAAATGTGTACTCAAGGTCCTATGAGTTGATTTGCAGTTTCTTCTTCAATTATAACATCAGTTGAGCATGGTTTCTGTAAAATAATAAAAGGTGAGGCTTGCACAATGCACTTTTACTTTATTAATACTAATTTTCTATTTTTTTTAATGGTAAGACCCAAGAGAAGCAATGACTTTTACTTTCTCCAGTGCTCACTTTGCTTTCAAAGTGAAATAAAACTCAGAAATAGCAGCGTAGGGCACCTCTGCTGTGAAACTAGCCAAGAATGTGCCTTCTCATTGATAGAAACCAGGGATGCTGAGGTGGTGTCTTAGCTTAGTGTACATTCAGCTCAGGCTCAAGAGCTCTGCATGCAATGCCACGATACAAGGGATCAGTCTAAAACTGCATCACAACATGAGATGTGGGGCTAATGGAAAACCAACTTGAATTCAACATTTCCGAGCAGGTGTTGATCATCAGAGGTTACTAAATGATTTCGGCTTTTTAACACTTTCATCATCTAACACCACTGAAANGCAAATCAAGATAATTGTGCCACTATTCAGACTCTCCTTGTAGGGCCTTGAGGGGCAGCTGTTTGAGGAGTGGCTGAGGGCCTGGAGGAGAGGAGACTGAGGGGAGACCTCACTGTGGTCTTCAACATCCTCATGAGGGGAAGAGGAGGGGCAGGTACCAATCTCTTCTCTCTGGTGACCAGCGACAGGACCGGAGGGAATGGCCTGGAGCTGTGTCAGGGGAGGTTTAGGTTCAATATTAGAAAAAGATTTTTCGCCCAGAGGGTGGTTGGACCATGGAACAGGCTCCCCTGGGAAGTGGTCACAGCACCAAACCTGACAGAGTTCAAGAAGCCTTTGCACAATGCTCTTGGGCTCATGGTGGGATTCTTATGACCCCTGTGCAGGGCTGGGGGTTGGACTTGAGGATCCTGATGGTCTCTTCCCACTTAGTTTATTCTGTGATTCTCTCATTCTACTCATGCATTTCTCTAGCTTTTTCTGCCTTAGACCAGTTACACAGCTTTTTCTGAGTCCACTACAGGCGTTCTAAAATGTCAGAAAAGTCTGATTTCATAGAAATGCAGCTGAGTAGAACACATTTATCTTATGCCACTGATTATACAATAATTAAATATACTTTTATGACTAGTTTGAATTACTGGAAAACAGCAGCTATTAGATTAATTTTTGAAATAAAGGCTGTGCACTCTAAAGAGAGAGGAAAATGCTGCTTACTGGAACAAGGTGTTTTATCCAGATAAAGCATTTCTTCATTAGTGACTGCTTTTCCCTATCTTGTTCTTGCAAATTAAAAAATTCAGGAAGATAGTGGGAGAGCAACAGGTGAATATATAAACATTTAGACATCAACAACCAGGTTTTTGGTTGTGATTTTTCTGTTTGTGGGTTTTTTTTGGTTGTTTTTGTTTGTTTGTTTGTTTGTTTGTTTGTTTGTTTTGTGCTTGGTTTTTTTCCAGCAGTACTGTATAATGAAAGATACTGTCTCTTTTGTATTGTTCTGTCTTATACAATCATTTGAATGAAGAGGAACATATTTCTTTTTTCTTTTTGCTTTCAAGAGGTTGGATACAAAATGTCCAGACACTAAGAGGGAAAATCCCTCTGATGAAAAGCCAGAAGGAAGTGCCAGAGTGACAGCTCTCAAAACTCTCTGTCAGATATTTAATGCATACTTTTTCATCTTCCACTTATCTTTCATTGAGTTTGAATAGGCTAATAATTTGTGTAAGGACACAGAGGGGAATACTTTTAAATGTAAATATGAAGACTGCAATCTAGTACTAACTGAAGTCCCTGAGGGTCTTTCTGTTGACAGTAAATGTGTACTCAAGGTCCTATGAGTTGATTTGCAGTTTCTTCTTCAATTATAACATCAGTTGAGCATGGTTTCTGTAAAATAATAAAAGGTGAGGCTTGCACAATGCACTTTTACTTTATTAATACTAATTTTCTATTTTTTTTAATGGTAAGACCCAAGAGAAGCAATGACTTTTACTTTCTCCAGTGCTCACTTTGCTTTCAAAGTGAAATAAAACTCAGAAATAGCAGCGTAGGGCACCTCTGCTGTGAAACTAGCCAAGAATGTGCCTTCTCATTGATAGAAACCAGGGATGCTGAGGTGGTGTCTTAGCTTAGTGTACATTCAGCTCAGGCTCAAGAGCTCTGCATGCAATGCCACGATACAAGGGATCAGTCTAAAACTGCATCACAACATGAGATGTGGGGCTAATGGAAAACCAACTTGAATTCAACATTTCCGAGCAGGTGTTGATCATCAGAGGTTACTAAATGATTTCGGCTTTTTAACACTTTCATCATCTAACACCACTGAAAATCTAAACGTAATCTAGAAAATATCAGATAGAAAAGAAATTATTTATAGGCACTGCTATCTCCCTTATGCCAAATACTTTAAGTAATAGGCTGGCTGTCATGCACTGGGTCCAGAGCAGGGGAGTTGGTCACCAAGAGCTGCAGAAGTGTGTTATCTTCAGGTACAGAAAACATTTCCAATGAAGTTGATAGTGATCTTCTTTGTATTGAATTTAATTCCATGTTTTAAATTCAGTCTTTCCCATTGAATCATTATGTACTAAAGATTATTTTGATTTTTATGGAATAAATAGAAGTGTGCAGCAATAGTGCCTATTAATGTTAGCCTCATCACTGGATGGTGCAATACAGTGTGAATTAACTTCCTCCAAAGCTGCTGTTCTGTTAGTGATGCAGTTTGGGGGTGTAGGGCCATAGTTGTAAAAGATTAGTCTGTGATTACAGCAGTGTAATGCCATTTTCATGCCGAGTCCGTGGGTTTA
The DNA here is from genome assembly GCA_013400775.1 of Chaetops frenatus. Classification (NCBI taxonomy): domain Eukaryota; kingdom Metazoa; phylum Chordata; class Aves; order Passeriformes; family Picathartidae; genus Chaetops; species Chaetops frenatus. Next base: position 213,709 of record VZTR01009161.1, read on the forward strand.
TATCTGAATAATAAACACATGGACTAAGTAATTTACTAAAAATTAGCCTAACAACTGTTACAGGAAATGGCTTATGCACTTTAATACTTTAACTCCTTGGCAGCAAGGATCAGGTTTTCCCATATGTTCCAACCCACTGCTTACTTATTTGGCCCCTGAGTTGGCCAGTAATGAAATGCTTAAAAAACATGAATGGAAAACACTGAATGACATTTAAGAGTGAAACTAATGGCATCAAGCTTAACAAACAAAAGCAGTTTGTATGCACATGATAAGAGGATCTGTCTGCAAAAGTTGACCTTAATCTAGACATATAGAAGTTGAGAAGCACACTGAAGATAAGCTGTGGGACTGTAGCAATTTGTTCTCTAGTGGTTAGCAACCTTCCCACTCCACTTCAATTGGTAATAATTACTGGCCATCAAGTCAGATGTGGTGAATATCCTCTACTGGGCTGTTCTTTACAAAGGGCCAGGCTCAAAGGCTCAAAGGGCCAAGTCCAGTGGAGACTCAAATCCTGTTCAGGCAGAGCAGCATGTAGTAAGAAAGGGCCCACTATTGGTACATTCAGGTTTTGGGGTACGGGATAAGGATTCATTATAGGAGAAGGGAGACTACCAGGCCAGTTTTCAGATCTGGACAGACCATTGCACTCCCTAAATATAGTTGCTTGAGATGTCCAAACATAAATTATTAGGAAGGTAAGCTTCTGGTTTATTTTGTTGTGAAACACAACTCTGCAATGTTTTCAGATAAAGCTGTGTACACACATTTCATTGCACAGTAAGATGCTACACAAGGATACTTACCCAAAGGACGTGTGGTTTATTTGGTTTTGGTTTATTTTTCTTCAACTGCAAAAATGAAGCTAAGGAAATGATGCTCAGTCTCTGCCCCAGGTATGCACATTTTCAGGCAGAAGGATCTCTTTTATTGTGTTTCTTTTAAAACTGCTAGGGGGAAAACAAAGGGCTGTGGACCCTGCATTTCTTCTTCTCTTACTTTAATTTCAGGTTCTTTCTCAGACCATGAACAGGTTAGATGAGTTGTAGGGCTAGTTAGGTTATGTCTGGGCTACTAGACAAACAGGGCCAGACAGCAAGCCCAAGGCACCCCTGATTAGCTACTCTGCTTGGCTGTTTGCTCAGTCCCTGGATCTCTTTCTGAGCTTCCTGCAGCCAGCTGCTTCCAAGGCAAGCCAGAAACGCTGTGAGCACGCAGCAGGGTAAAGAACAAGCTAACCAATGCTGCCTGGCATCCAAGCTGAGGATCTGTCGAGGTCTTTTTTTATATATAAATGTTTAGCCACAGTCCTCCATATTGTATTGGTGTGTTGCCTTTATTCAGAACCAATTATTAAATTAAGACATATCAATAGATTTGGCTGTTGTCATGGAATATTATTCTGCTGCTGCATAAATAGCAAAGGGGCTTTATGAAAAACAAATGTCAAAGCAGAGCCAAAGACCTTTGATATCAAAGAAGGAGATGCTATAGTTTTGATCATATTCTAATTTAAGTGTTATATTTTTATTACATCCAGTGTCACGTTGACATTTAAATTTTCTATGCAGTCGAAGCCAAAGCCCTTCTGTCACTCATTTGGATCTTGTTGTGTTTTGGTTGTTTCATAAAGCATGCAGTTTATATTTATGACATATAAAAGCATGAACATTAAATTTACTATAAGTATATACATTTGTAATCTGCAAATCTGTTTTACACAGTTACTAGAAAAATTAATTCATAAAACAGAAATATGCAGTTTTATTAGACAGATTCATTACAGTACTTTTTTCCTCTATATCTTTCCATAGAGTCCTAGAATGGTTTGGGTTGGAAGGGACCTTGAAGATCATCTAGTTCCAACCCTGCTGCCATGGGAAGGGACACCTTCCACCAGACAAAGTTACTCAGATCTCAGGCCAACCTGGCCTTGAGAACATCCAGGCATGGGTCATCCACAGCTTCTCTGGGCAACCTGTTCCAGTGTTTCACCACCCTCACAGTAAATAATTTATTTCTAATATGTGGCCTAAACCTACTCTCTTTCAGTTTAAAGACATTATCCGTTGTTCTGTCACTACACATCCTTGTGAAATGCCCCTCTCCAGCTTTCTTGTAGGCTGGAAGGCTGCTGTAAGATCTCCCCAGAGCCTTCTCTTCTCCAGGATGAACAACCCTGACTCTCTCAGTCTGTCCTGACAGAAGAGGAGCTCCAGCCCTCTGATCATTCTTGTGGTCCTTCTTTGGACTTGTTCTGACAAATCCATGTCTTTCCTGTGCTGAGGGTGCCAGAGCTGGATGCAGTATTTCAGGTGGGGTCTCATGAGAGCAGAGCAAAGCAGGACAGCCCTCTCCCTGTCCCTGCTGCCCACACTGCTTTTCATGCAGCCCAGGACAGGGTTGGCTCTCGGGGCTGCGAGCACACACTGCTGGGCCATGTCCAAGGCTTTGTCCTCAGGGCTGATTTCAATCCATTCTCTGCCCAGCCTGTACTGGTGTTTGGCATTGCCCCACATATTGGACCTTGCACTTGGCCTCATTAAACTTCACGAGGTTCACACAGACCCACCTCTCAAACTTCTCAAGGACCCTCAGGAGCATCCCTTCCCTCCAGCGTGTTGACCACACCACACAGCTGGGTGTCATGAGAACCCTGGCTGAGGGTGCACTCAGTCCCACTGTCCATGTCACTGACAAAGATGTTAAGCAGCACCAGTTCCAACACTGACATGAGCTGTTGGATTTGGACATTGAGCTGTCGACTGCAACTCTAGCAGGATTGATGAAAGAGCTTCCTGCACTCCAGAGTCCCTTATCACCATGCTCAGGGCTCTCTAATCTTTCCTGGTACTCCTCAGGCTGCTCCTGGCTGTGTCACTGGTGCCCACATGAGCCAACAGCAGTGGGTAATAGTGGACTGTAGTAGGGTAAGCAGCCCACCCCTCTTGAGAGCACAGGGATCCTCCCTCCATATCTCATGGAAGAGTCACCCACTGTCACCTTTTCTCAGCTGCACAGGTGGTTACACAGGGAGCAGATGGAGCTGCCTTACTCAGTTCCAGCAGCAATCCTGATCTGACAGGTGTTTACTCTTCACTCCCCAGAGTGGTCAAGTGGTTCTGTGAGGGCACCTCAGCCTTCAGGGGAAGCCTCTTCCTCCTGCAGGTCCTTGCTGGTTCAAAGTTCCATTCTATTGCACTATTGCTCCTCTGCCTCTGTGTGTGCTGGGGGGATTCTTGGCTGTTTGGCTGTGGGCTGTGGGTCTGTATAAATCTCTGATTAAGTTATCAGAAAATGTATGTTTGACAGTTCAGCTTCCAAATATGCATTTCACAGTCTTTCACAGAAATGTGTGGTTTTAAGTCTGCAGAGAGGAGCCCCCCAGATGATGCAGACAGAGTGGTACAGGGTCTGGCAGAACTCTAAGATGAAGGGTGCACAATGTATGGCATAAATAGTGATCTGTCAATGTCATAAACATCAAGTCCATGATTAAAATTTTAAACTTATAGAAGTATAAAGGCTCTGATACTGGAAACTGTGCAAGATCTAAGCTGTACACTACATGAGAGAGAAATGTGATTTACCAAGCATTCAGTTACTTATGAGGGTTAAATAAGACCAGCCTAGTGGCTTATTTCAACTGTGCCAGCTATCAGCAATCCTCAAGTACTGCCAGGGAATGAAGACATAATGATTACTCCTGATGCATCAACTACATGTTAGCACTTCATGAGCCAATAAAAGAAGAAAGCATTTAAAATAGGACTTAAGTAGAATATGAGCCTGCAAACAACCCTCATGCCCTCTCCCTGGAAATCTCTGATCCACCTGCTTTGTAACACTTTGCAGTGCATTACTGTTTTACTTAAAGTTCCCCAGATTCTCTCAGTTTTGCTCTCAAATGTGCACAGAACTGCCCCAGTCTGCTCCACAGAGCACCCACCTCTCTCCTAACCCAAATTCAGATTCTCTGATGTGGCACTGCTTCATCTCCATCTCCCTATACAGGCCAGGCATCTCAGAGCCTGACTTATATTTCACAGGAAAAAGATTCCTCTCAGAGTGGATCTGCAATCACTTAACCTGCCACGCTGCCACCCCCAAACAAATGGTGTCTTCTGAGTGGCCTGCCATCCTCTATAATACATAGAAGATTTTTTTGGTCCAGATTTCCCTCAGCTTAAAGAGTTCTCTATCTGATCCAAAGGAGTGTAAATGATTCTCATAGGTGTATTTTGAAGCAAGGAATTCAAACTTGACTAAGCCAGGGAAAAAATGCAAAGGGAACATGACATTTCAACCTTTCAATGTAGCTGCTTGTCTGAGAAAGGAGAGCCTTTACTCTTGACCACTTTGATGAGATGCACAGAGGTGCCTGTTGTAGCCAGCATACCTTAGGGGCAGCTGATGTGACTGTTACAGAAAATGTTGTAAGGACAGGGTTTGAGAAACAGCACTTCTCTCACATTTCCTGGTAATTGCCCTGACCACTAAGAAAGAAGTATTTTTACCAGTGACCACAGCTGCACTTTAGGATGAATCCCACCTCTTCTAAATAAGAGACAGTGAGAGATACCCCACCCCATTTTCCTAGAAACCCACAACCTTGTATTCTAAGAGATGCAAGTCAGCATCCCTTCAATCTGAGACAGGCATAGAAGCTCTTAGAAAGGACCCTTTCTGCATGAAATGTCTCAATCTTTTGTTATTGGCCACAAAACTGATTGTGCTTTAGAAGGAAAGACTGAAATTCTTGACTGATTTTTCAGTGCAAGGTTGTATATGTTGATCTGGGGCAGAGTGGTCTGAGCAGTGGATCCTGAAGGAGGTACCTCAGTCCTGCTGAGAATCACAGTTTCAGGAGAGTGCACAAAGAGCCCTTTGCAGATTACTTGCTCTCTGCAAGTAGAAGCCTGCTGTGCTGAAACCCTGTGTTCTGCCCATGGAGCACAGGGTTCCTCCACAGAAGCCTGGGTATTCTGCACCAAGGCAGCAGCCACTGCAACTCCTTCTGCCTGCCATGGGGCTGAGATTTTTTGGCTGTAATAAACAGTGGGCTGTCTGGGGAAGCATAGTAGCAGAATGATGCTCTTCTCCTAAAGCTAATAACCTCTACCTGTGTGTTTCTGTGTCTCCAAAGCCCAGGGCTGCAGAGAAGTAACTGGGCACATCTGTGCCTAGCTGAATTTTGGGCACTCTCCCTTAAAGAATGGTAACCAACACTCAATTGACACACATTGCACGAGCAAACTCATTGCTCCTCCTCCCCAGGAACACAACTACCGTTATCTCCCTTGCTTTTGTCCTTGGGGAAATATATCTGAGAAAAGACTAAATGCTCTCCTTAAACTGACATAATTAGGGAAAACCTAGGATTAAAATTTACTAGATCAATACTCATTATGTTAGGCTGCCTGTAATGACTGCATTCCCAGTGTGTGTTGTTTCTGTGTCTGTGTCTCAGGCTATGAAACTATCGTATCAGAACTGCTATTTCTTCTTGCACTGTTTACTGTGTCTGATAAAGAATTACTCCTAAGTAATAAATAAAACAACAGAACAGCTTGCTCAGAATGCTGCTATAAACTCTCACGCTGCAATTTAAATCAGCTGTTGAGGAGATGCAAATTACATGCATGGTGCCAAAGCAGGGGCATATGTAAAAACTCCTTTTTATTTTTCCAGTTGTGAATTTGCCTGTTGCCTGTGCATAAACACATATGCATACTCTCCCTCATGTTAAACTAAAACAGAAGATGTGTTGACTCTATATAAGATTCAGACTGCAGCAATTTTCCTTTCCAGAAAGTGATATCCCATCAGATGGAGAAGTCTGAGGTGTTAAAAGCCTTTGGCCAGTTGGTTATAGGAAACATCCAAAAACAAGCACCTGGGAGAATTTTTCAGCTCTTTGGCTCTGTAGCCCTGTGAATAATTTAGCACTCTTTGGCTTCACACCCCTGAGAGTTTTGGTTTGGTCACACTTCTGTAGTGTGTTTTGGGTGAAGCACACACAACCTGGTAAAACCAGACTTTAACTCCTTGTTTTTTAATAAAATATGAATTTGATTGTCAAACTTAAAAATAATTAGGGATAAGATTCAATTCAGATCAATAATTTCCTCAGTGTGGACATAGTCTCATTTGTATGACTTTGTAGAAGACTTCTGCTCAGCATGACTGTTGGTGGTAGAAGCCAGGAAAAGATGGTATGCCCTGACCCTGCAAGAGGGTTTGTGTCAGCAGAGCTTTGACATAAAATATATTAAATCCTTGTGGTGCTCCTCACAGCAAACATCCTACATCAAAGAGCAGGTTTGGTATTGATAAAAAAGTAAAGCAGTCACTTTAGCAGATGCTTATTTTTTAGGCTGGCAAAGAGTTCTCATTCCCCTCCCATTCTTCTGTCATTTTATATCTATGAAGAACCAATGACAGAAAAAAAATGCTTGTGAAAGACACCCAAGAAGTACCTAAAGGATCTCTTGAAGTAAAAACACAGATCCTTTTTTTTGTATTTAGGATGTGGGAGACAAGATAGGAGATTCCCAAAAAAAAAGGAGATGTGTGAAGGAGAGGGATAGGAGGTTGAGTTAAACAAGCAACAGATCAGCTGATGGGAGCATTAAAGATGAGAGGCAGTATGGAGGAAATAATTCCAAAATAATCTTCTGCACACATTGTGTGGAAATGAGTTGAATTGTAAGGAGGTAAAAAATGGGAAATACTTAAAAATAGAAGGAAAATTTTATTTTGTAAGTGCAAGTTGTGTTGGGTGTTTGTGATCTGTTTCTTATTGATGTCTATACCAGCTCCTGACCATTTCTGTTGTCATTTTTCCCTATCACTGAGCCATCCTATTTGTCTAAATCCCATTGTTCACCAGTGTCCCATGTATCATTTGGTGTATAATTCCATATCAGCCATAAATCAATGTCTGCTCTGTAATATTAGTCACCCAAGCTGCTTTTATAATTCAAGTCCTGCATATGCCTTCAGACAGCAGAACAAGAAACGTTATGGAAAAAAGCTAGCAGAATTGTGAAATAAAGTGAATATCTGAGGCTCAGAGGAACAAGAAAGGAGTTAAAATCGATTCTGAGTCCTTTCTGTGGCCACAGAGATAGGTATTGTCGAAGCCCTGTAGACTAGCTATTGCCACTTACAGCTGAGTTTCTGCAACACAAGATCAGAATCATAGAGGAGCAAAGTAAGACATATTTATAGAGAAATGAACAAAGTAACATTTATTTTAAAAGAAATATTTTGAAATGAGTGTGCCAGGAAAAAGTAATCCATTCATTCTTACTGAAAATAGAAACCTAGGCTGGTAATAATATTTTAATATTACTATTAATACTTTTCTTTTTCCTTTTTTTCATTAAGTAGATCTTCCCTCCTGCCTTTTCTTCTCAGTGAACATATCTATATCTTGTGGTTCCATGCAGTCTCTTAGATGAGTTGGTTACCCTGGCTTCATAAAACACTATTAATGAGATTACCCAGGAGTTTGTCTGACCCTGTGCTGGAGTGCAGATTTCATGATTTCATGACTGTAGATGTAATATAATCTTTTATTTAACCACACTCAGGAGTATCCCAGGCCTCTGCACATGTTATTCGGTTCACATGCCAATCAACAGGGAAGGGCTCTGTTTTCATTAATGCAGAGCAAATGAGCAGTTTCTCAGGATCAGGTGTGAGGAGCATCTCTGCTACCCACTCCCAGAGAGGCTGAGAGCCACTTCAGTGAGCACTGTTTCGTGGTAAGAAGAGAAACAGGGGTCCGGATCTTTTAATGTCAGAAGAAAAGCAAACAATTCCATTTGCCAAGATACAATCCATTGCTCTCTTGTATTGGAAGGAGGAAAACTTTAAAAAGAGATGCCTTGCAAAGAGATGCTTGTCACGACTTGGAAATTTGAAAGATTAGTAGAAAGCTCAGAGAAAGAAAAAGAATTTGAGGGACATATGATAGATTAAAGGATTGATTTGAGTGATCTCCAAGTTGACATAAATTCTAAATAACTTTGCACTCTAATCTTGCAGTTCCAGTGGGAAGTTTCTAGATGTAAGGTCTCTGATTCACTGTTTTTTAGAGTTTTTTCCACAATTTCATTTGCACATGGAAGACTTTGGCTCTGGGACTGGCTGCACCCAGTTACAAGTGTCATTGAGAGTTGTGTAGAAATATCAGAAATATCTGAGTGAGCTTTCAAGTAATTTGCTCAGAGATGTGCTGCACAGCACTGTGATGATACAGAGCTCAGCACAAGCTAGAATGTCTGAGGCTAATGGCCTCTAGTGAATTCCAGCCTGCCATGACTACATCGGTACCATCCCTCAAACTACCTACATGAAAGCCATCTCTAGCACATTTGTACAATCTGTTGTGACTGCTGTGGCTATATATTCTTTGTAGACTAGCTCAGGCTAGCTGGGTAAATCAGGAGCATGTCAACTGTTTAAAGGGCTTTTCTCTTTTAAACTCCAGGTTTGTGAAGCAAAATGAAATAGTGCCCGAAAATTGTTCTTGTTCAGTGTCTGTTAGATAACCTATGTGGATATATCCCACTGTAACCCAGAGCTGTCAGTAATGTATATTTCTGTTATCAGACTCAGCAGAAAGAGTCAGGGAGGAATGAACACATCATATGGACTATTCTGTAATGCCAAATGCAGAACTGAAGAGGCTTTGTACAGTGAGACTTACCTTCCTCTTCCAGAACTGGGTCTATGGACAAAAGCCTTCAGTGAATGTGAAGCATGCCAATCCAACAATTTTCACAAGAGCTTTAAGGCACAAAAAAGTGCATCTCAGCAGGGATTCTCCTTCCTTGAAATGTTGATAGGATTTTACCAGCATGACTCCTGTTACATTCAGCAATAGTCCCACAGCTGAAAATTCACATACCACTTAGGAATTGACTATTCACTATTTGAGCTCAAACTGTGTCAATTTATATATATAGAGAGATGGCTTTAGCAGTACTTACTCCAGAGAATTTTCTTTATGTGACTCCTTCTGCAATCATCTGGACTTGACAATCACTGAAGTATTTGTCTTGGGAGACCTCAGTGGTATTTTGCTGAAGAAGAACTTTCAGTTCTGGAATATCACATGCCCTTTTTACATGAGGTCATCTCACAGGGCCACATTCTTGCTCAGATTCTTCTCAAGCAAGTGAAGGGAAGCAGCTTAGATCTTGATGTAAGAGTGGATTTTTTTTTTTTTTGTTTGTTTGTTTGTTTGTCTGTCCCTGCATGTGCACTTCTTGAAAGAGGCAGCTGGAACTAGGGAAATATTGCAGTTGCTGCTATCTGTCATGCTTTCCTGCTGGTTCCATCTAGCATTGCCTCTATATCTCACCTGCTATGGCTGGGGCATGTTGTGTCTCCCCCAGTCTGAAAGATACCATTTTCATAAGTGGTATTGCTCACATGTATTTCTCAGACACTTTATAGTTCTTGGACTGAGTGATATGGATGGGAATGAGAGTCCTAAAAAGATTTTAGACACCTAAAGATCTCTTCAGGTTTTTCTCTGGTTCTGTTGTAGCAACAGGACATGAAAGAAGGACACAGTTTCACCACAATCAAGAGAACAGCAGAGGCCCCCCAAAAAGAGTCCGTTTATTATGGATACACAATGTTATAGGGTTTGCAAAGTGAGAGAGGATTGGAAGATGAAATCCCACCTCTCAGCCACACTGGCTAGGTGACCAGTCCGTCAGTGTCCCTTCTCCAAGAAGGAATGTAAACAAAGTTAGTGTTTTTAGTACAATGTGTGAGAAAATCTGACTCGATAATATAAACTTTTCAGAAGGCTTTCAAAAACAGGGCGACAGTTCTGGAAGTGGTTTTGTGACTCTGAGCCTTAGTCTGTGGGTCATAAATATACACTAATTACACACAATAGGTTTCTGAGTCTTGAATGCACCAGTAAGCACCCAAAATCATTGCCATATTTCCACCAGGACAATTGGCATTCTCAGCAAGCTAAGTTATTATATATGACAGATGAACTTTCAGAGGATGTTGGTTTTAGCTTGATGAAGCAGAACAATAATTTTTTCTTTCTTTGATTTTACCAGCAAATTGAATCAGTGCAAAGTACCATACAACTACTGCATTTCTTGAAACCTGTGACCTTAAGAATTTTTGGGTTACAGTGGTTTTTTGTTTTTTGTTTGTTTTGTTTGTTTGTTTGTTGTTTTTAAATTGTTGTTGGTTTTATTTATGTTTGTTTTAATTTGTTTGTTTTTCTGGTTTTTGTTTTGTTTTGATTTTTTAAATTTAGAGGTTTGTTTGTTTATTTAGTAGGTATTATTATCATGAACTAGTAATAAGTAACATAAACTTAATAGTCCACATTGGATTGTGTTGAACACTTCTAAGGAAGAAAGAATTCTCTCTTTATTGGGCATGCTTATACTTAGGCAGGCGGGGTGGTGAACTTGACAGAAATCCTATAGAAAGACAACCTCATAGAAGAAAGGCATCACTACCCAGCAAAAAAATTTCACCTTGATTTGTAAGTTACCTTAGGGTAACTATGTGGTCCTGGTGCCATTAATTTTGCCTCCTATGCCTGAGCTGTTAAGAGTCTAATGAGATGATGATGTTTAAATAGAGGAAAAGATTGGTTTTGCCCAAAGGCAAAATGATAGGGAAAGAGAGAAATTTTACCTAGGTACTTGCAAAAAAGCTACCTGTGGTCTGCCTCCAGATTTCTTACTAGAACCTCAAGCAAACTTGTTAAATTGTGTTAATTTTATCATCAGGGTTTAGACTACACATTATATGGGCCCTTGAAAACAAGTGTGCAGCTGCACATCTTCTGGAGCAGCTGCAGGATCCCTGTCTCAGAGGAAATTTTTCAGTGTATCAAAGCCACCTTTGTCTCACTGGCCCAATACCCATGGTCACTGGCCACAGGACTGGCTGAGCTGCCTTTGATAGCACTTCTCCAGTCTTTCTCCTGTGTGCTGCACTCTGAGCAGGAAAGGAGCTAGGATGATGAACAATGTGTCCCTGTCTAATGACCATGGCCAGCTGAGGTGTCCCAGCAGCAGTTTATCCTTGTCTGGCTTACAGGGATGTGCCTGCAGGGCCATGGAGAGGTGCCTTGGCAAGCCCTTGAAGTGTAATTCAGGCACCTGTAGTACTGCAGCTGCAGGAGCAGAGGCCTCCATAGGGGTTAGCTCTGTTTCAGGTCTCATGAGGACTCTGGTGGATGCTGGAGGCTGTTCAGTTTGGTTGGGGATAAATGGCTTCTAAAACCCCAGCTGTCTCCAGAACTTGCATTTAAATAACCAACTGCAACGAGTTCCTCTATCCTCCCCTGCTGTCCTGTGTGTTACTGGTGCTCAGATCAGCATGTGGGTCTTTGTCCTGCCATCAACCACATCTTGATCACATCCCTTGTCTGAGCTCTGACATGAAATCCCTGTCCCACAGACAAAGGTATTTTCAGTCCCTGGTGGGATCACTGCCTCCCCACTTAGCCCCTTGGTTCTGTTCCTGGATTCCTGCTCTATCTCCACATTCAGGTGGGATTAGTTTTAGTTGTTTCAAATAGTCTTGATTATCCTGCTTTCCCTGGTAAGGGGAGAAAGGAGTTTTGGCTCACCTTTCTCCTCTTTATATACAAAATAAACCATTTGAGATAGTGAGAAAAAACCCAGATTGGCACAAAGGTCGAAGTGAGAAGGTAGACCAGAAAATAGTATGTATAGAAAAAATACAAGATTCCTCCCAGATCTGTAAATATCTTGCCAATATTTCCACTGCCATTCCACAAGGGAGTTCTGCCTTGTTATCTTTTATTTTTGCTTCCACATCTCTCTGCTTTGCCCACAGTTCTCTGTGTACTGTATTTTAGTTTTCCTTACAAAATCCTTTAATAAATACATATATCAAAGAAAATTGGCAAGTGCACAGGTATAATTTTAAATCTCTTGTATGATTATAATATTCCCTTTCCACGAAGGACAATTTGTGAATATGATTGGAATTAATGTGAAGAGAAAAGGCTGCCAGGGGCAACCTGGAATCTCTACACCAAAAAAGACAAGAGTTTGGATGAACTTGAGGGTATAGATATGATTAGTTGCACTTAGGATAATCTCCAAGGAAAGACTACAAGTAAATCTTCTCAAGAACGTACCAAATGAAGCAAGATTTGTAACCATGTGCTATCAATACTGAAGAATATTTAGCAGAGTCTGGAGTTAGGAGCTGGATGGGGCTCAAAAGTATTTCTTTCAGCACTCATCACTCCATATGGGGACTCTTCCGCACATTGGGATGGATTCACCCCCTCTGGCAGCTGATAAGGAGAAGATTCATTCTCTAGCCAGATGGCAATAAGATCACAGACACCTTGGGTACAGGAGTTTTGAGGCAATATACCACAGCAAATTCAGGGCAATATGCTGTGTATTCAGGTTTCTTGTGGGTAAGGTGAGCAGAGCAGTGCCAGGGACTTTCTGTAGGTGTTAAGTGCCCTGAAGTCACAGGAGGTGTGTGACACATGATAATGTCAGGGTTTTTCTAGAAGGCAGTGCATCAGAGAGCCCTGTTGACTGGCAGCAGCAGCAGGAGCCCCTCTGGGGGAGCAGGGGAAAGGGAGCTGCAGGGAACAGAAGCAATATCTTAGCTCTTTATCAGAATACCAGACGTGTTGATTTGAGCATTAGCTGCCTGGTTTGGGCTTGGCTTGGTGGTTTATTTTTTGCCAGAATCCTTTTGAGAAACATTTTTTTATGACTCAAAGAACCCTTTGATTATCTTGAATGTGCCTGAAAGGTACCTGGATTATTACCTTGTTGCATTGGAGGTGACAAAAGGAAAACTAGGGGGAGAAAAGCATTTAGTTATAAAGTATACTTTGCTTAATCTTTTGTGGGTAATGTCAGCTCTTTTTAGATTTTAGTCTGTAAAGTCAAATTAATTATTTCTGTTGCCTTTAAGGATTTTTAGATTATGTTCTCAAACGTTGGCTATACTTCACAAAAGTTGGCTGCTTTCATTTTAATTGAAGTATTAGATTAGAAAAATCTTATAGGGTGTTTTAGTTTACCATTACCCCTTGTCCTACCACAGAATGCCCCACTAAAAAATTTGTTCCCATCTTTCTTACAGGCCTGTTTAAGTATTGAATGGCCACAATAAGTTGTCCCTGGGACTTCTCCAGGCTGAAGAAACCTTACATAGCTTTCCAATTTCCAGAGCAGGATGTTGTGAGTGACTGTGTCAAAGGCCTTATGGAAGTCCAGATAAATGACATCTGTAGTTTTTCCCTTGACCACTGATGTAGCCACTTTACCACTAGGTTGGTCAGGCAAGACGTGCCCTTGTTGCAGCCGTGCTGGCTGTCCCAAATCACCTCCCTGTCCTCCATGTGCCTTAGCACAGCTCTTAGGAGGATCTGTTCCATGATCTTCACAAGCACAGAGGTCAGGCTAACAGGTCAGTAGTTCCCAGGGCCCCCTTTTCTCCCATTTCAAAAATGGGTGAAATGCTTCCCTTTTGCCAGTCACCAAGAACTTCACCTGATTGCCATGGCTTTTCAAATATCATGGAGAGTGATTTGACAACTACATCAGTCAATTCCCTCTAGAGTCTGGGATGCATCTAATCAGGTCCATAGACTTATTTATATTCAGGTTCCTCAGGTGAGGAACAAACTTGATCTCTCTATTTTTTTACTGAGTTTACTGTTTTTATGGTGTTCCACATCTACCAATAGAAGGCAAGTAAAAGACACTATAGACACTATAATTAAGAACTGAAACAGAGGGAGTATTTGCTTTGTTGTAAGATGCAGGGCTCTGGCATGTACCTACTGGTGCACACCTGGGCTGCAGTCTGTGATGTGGCACGTATTTCCTAACATACATAATCCATGTTTTCCTAACATAGTTAAGCATGTTTACTAGGTTCTGCTGGCACTCAGGAGCTGGAACTGTGGTGCTCACATACGATGGCCTTTGCAAGACAACAGCTGTGAGCTTCTTCCACAGTTTTTACCATCAAGAATGGTCTTCAGGAATCCCATGCCACTGAGACCTGTAAAAAAATCCAGATCAATAAAAACTTAGTGGTGAAGAAGTAGGTTCCAGAGCACTGAGACAAACTGGACACAGACAAGTCTGTGAAACCCCATAGGAAACACCCACAAGTGCTTAGCACAGCTGTGGAAGCTGTGTAGTTGCATTCTTAATTATCTTTAAAAGGTGATGGCAACTGGTGGAAGTTACTAATCATGTGGGGAAAAAAAAAAAAGAAGTCATTCCTATCTCTAAGAAAGACAAGGAGGAGAATACAGGAGTTACAGGCTGGCCAGCCTTACCTTGAAGCCTGGAGCAAATCCTCTTGAAGCCATTTCCAGAGGGGAAAGTCAGGAAGATGAGTGGTGGTAGTCAACATGGATTTCTGAAGAGGAAATCATTCCTTGGAATGCTAATAGTCTTCTGTGACGACTTGAAAGGCTTCATGAATCAGGGCAGAGCAGTGTCTATCTCAGCTTTAGCAAAGCTTTTGGCACTGTCCCTCACAACATGGAGCAGACTATTGGAACAGACCAGCTAAATGGGCATGGAAAACTGACTGAATTGCAATGCTCAAAGGGTTGTGATCAACAGCACAAAGTCCAGCTGGGTGGCCAGTCACTGCTGTTGTACTTCAGGTGCTGGGCCAGAACTGTTTAACGTCTTCATTAATTACCTGGATGATGGGCCATGGTGCACCCTCAACTAATTTGCAGGAGATGTAAGACTGGGAGGAAGGGTTGATGCCCCAGAGAATTTCCTGATATTCAGAGGGACCAGGAGAAGCTGCAGAAATAGGCCAACAGGCCCTCACTGTGTTCAGCAAAGGGAATGCAGTCCTGCACCTTGGAAGGAACAATCTGGGAGATGCCCAGCTGGAATGCAGCTCTGCAGAAAAGGCCACGGGGCTCCTGGTGGACACCAAGTTGAACCTGAGCCAGCAACGTGCCCTTGCAGCAAAGGCAGCCCATGGACTCTTGGGCTGCATTAGGCAGAGCATGGGCAGCAGGCTGAGGGAAGGGATCCTTTGCTCTGCTCAGAACTGGTGAGACACACCTGGAATGCTGAGTCCAGCTCTTGGCTCCCCAGTATGAGAGAGACATGGACTTACTGCTGTGGGTCCAGCAAAAGGTTATGAAGGTAGTTAAGAGACTGGAGGATCTGTCATATAAAAGGCTGAGATTGCTGAGGCTTCTCAACCTGGGGAAAAATGGTTCTGGGGAATCTCAACCATGTGCATGAATAACTGATGAGGTGTAAGTACAGAAGAGCCAGATCCCGCTCAGTGGTGCCTAGTTACAGGGCAAGAGGCAGTGGACACAAGCTGAAACACATGAAATTCCCCTTAAACATAAGAGAAGCATTTTGCTGTGAGGGTGACTGCACGCTGGCACAGGTTGCGTAGAGAAGCTGTGGAGTATCCATCTCTGGATAAATTCAAAATCCGATATGGCACAGTCCTGAGCAACTTTCTCTAGCTGATCCTGCTCTGGGACAGGATGAACTATGGGGATTGGGTGATCTCCAGAGGTTCCTTCCATCTTCAATGATACAGTGATTCAGTATGTCTGGATGTAGAGAAACACATTGTTCAAGGTACCTAGGTAATAGAAATACTTCCAATTCAAGGGAACAAAAATGATAATACGGAGGGCGAATATCAGACTATTTGGGTTATTTTTGACTTGGTATTGGAAATGAAAACACATTTGCAAGATAAAAAGGAGGTGTTTTAAAAACAATTCTTATAAAAAACTGAGTTGAACACCATACTTCATTGGAATTTACCACCCTCAAAACATGTTACTGTTTTTATTCCCAAAACCAACATGATTGTTTCCTTTAAGGTGGGTGGTCTAGCACCCAGGAAGTTGACAAGGGGTTTCACTGGGCTCATTAGTTTATTTTTCATAAAAGTAATATTGTTTCCATTTTTTGTAAATAGATTTCAGATCTATTATAAATCTAATAGGGATGTTTACGTTCTCTGCATTGACATTATTTTTTAATTTATAAGGAATATGATGTGATTAAGAATAACAATGGTAAAAGAAAGAAGAAACTACTTGACGCTCAATGCTCGTACCAACTTCTGTGTCACTGAAATTCAAGCCTTTAGCATTAATCCTTTTTGATTCTGTTGAGAACCCCTGTTTATTTCATCATGCCTAAAAAATCAAGGAGGCTAATAGGCAACTAATTAAATATTAAGTCCCCATTCATACTGCCACATGTCAGTGACTGCTGAATAACAGCAAAGGTGGTGGGAGGGAAGAGAATACAAATAGCTGTTTAATGAAAGCTGTCTGTTCAAGCCAGAACAGATATTGCTAAAATATTTGGTTATGGCAAGCCAGGCACTTCCAGATCAGGTGCACGAAGAGCTGTTTGTGGGCTGAAGTCAATGTGAAATGTTTCCCTTGCTGGGAAACAGTGGCAAGCCTTTGCCTACAGAGTGGAGTAAATGTGGAGAGATAATCCTTTAAGTCCTGGAGGAAGGGAGAAGGGAGAGAGGAGTGGTTGCAGTGCTAAAGTATATTCTGTGCTGGTACTGTGGATAAGAAAAAAGCCCTCACTCAACTCTCCTGTCAAAGTTCTCTGTGTTTATATAACAACTTCCAGTGAAACTAGGTTAAATAAATTAGTGTTAATAATGTTTTTCTTTTGAACAACAATTACGTGAGCTGTTTGGGAAAAATCACTCTCTACTTGTTTTCAGCCACATCTGTACCAGATTGTACGGAGGCTGAGGGATCTGTACTTTTGTTTCAATGTATATTGCAACATTTTTATTGCATTCCACAGGTCCTCCAGTAAACGTTACTTGCAATATTTTTATCAACAGTTTTGGATCAGTCACAGAAACCACAATGGTAAGTGCTATGATACCATTGGCAAGAGAACAACAATACTTAATATATGTCATGAACACAACCTGTCAATTTTTCTATTTATTGTTCAACTTGCAGGTCCTCCTGTAAATGTTACCTGCAACATATTTATCAACAGCTTTGGTTCAATAGCAGAAACTACAATGGTGAGTGGGACTGATCATTGAAGCCATCTTGTGAAGGAGTGGGATGTGATGTAGAATAGAGATACTCAGGATGTGGGGACTTTTACTAAGTTATGAAGCTACTAAAAACCTACCAGCTGAATAAAAATAGACAAAA
>VZTR01009168.1:10598-21165 GCA_013400775.1 Chaetops frenatus
GCTTGAGCAGTTCCAGAAGTATAAGTCTTATGTCTACCAACTTAAACCTGAGTTAGTAAGAGGGTTTGTTAACAATTTTGCTCTTTTGTTAATGGGAAGATATCTGTGATTGGGCTGCAGTTGATTCAGCCTGGACAGGTTTACTGTGATAGTCAGTGGTCTTACTGCATTTTAGGTATCGCTAGCTAAGACATTCTGTTAACTCCTACATTCTAATACTCTTGGAGATGTAATTGTCATGACTTAATTCCTAAAGTTCTGCTCTGTCACTATATTTAGCACTTTTACGAGTATCACATAGTCAACTGAGCTTTGTCTTCACCCTTTCCCGCACAGCGTGAACAAGAAAATGCAATGGCTCACCTTAAAAAGCAGCAACAAGAGCTCGAGCACATGAGGTTGCGCTATTTGGCAGCAGAAGAAAAAGAGCTGGGGAAAATAGACCGACAAGAGCTGGAGGATATCAGAAATGAACTTAACAGGTATAAAAAGTATTTGTAAGATTCCTCCCCAGATGTCCCCTTTCATTCTCTTTTCTTGCTGTCAGTCGTAAAACAGAAGATTCAGTTAAATCAGAATTATAATTGGCTGTCAGTCCAGTGAAAGAACACAGTTTAGTGTCCCTTAGGTAAAGACTACACATTTGCAAAATGCAACAGCACAGTGGTATAGAAAAATCCGTGTTTAACGCCACTTGTTTTGTTGAGTTTTTTTGTTAAGGTCATATATGTACAGCACCAAGCTTTTTTTCCACTTTAAACCTTCAGTGCTAAGCATATTTGCTGTGTTAAGGGCAAGGCACATTCTTTTCTTAATTCTGAATACAAGAAAATTTTAAATTTATCTAATGCTGTCCTCCGAAAGCTGTCTACACTAGTTTTGTATGTTGAACCCTTTTAATTTGAGTACAGTTCACATACTAAGCAGAAGCCTTGATAGCAAATATCGTAGTTATATATGCACATACAAAAGGTTTTGTTAACATTTAAGTATTATATTAATATTTCTTTTAGTTGTAGTTGTTTTCCCCAGAGATAGAATAATTTTTTACCTTTTGTAGATTTATTTTACTAAATTGATCAGTCAATAAACTAAAGATTTAATAAAAAGATAATCAAAGTGGGGATTAACATTCTCTAATTCTTTCAATTTTATCATTATCAGGCTAAAACAGCAAGTAGAGAGAAAGAAATTGCAGGATGCTAGAGATAATTCTGCTGGTAGAGTGGATAGTCTTCATTGTAGAAAACTAAATGAGAATACAGATGATTACCTTTCTCGTCTGATAGAAGAGAGGGATACCCTGTTGAGAACAGGAGTCTATAGTCATGAAGACCATATTGTAAGTGAACTTGATCGTCAAATCAGAGAAGCTATTGCAAAAAGGAACATCACTATTTAAAAGCATGCAAAAATCTAGAAAGAGCCCAAATTTGAATAAAGTGACTTTTATAAGCCTATAGTACTTTGCAAAATATGTAATGTCATGCTTTGTTTTGCACATTATAGTCAGGTCTCTTTGAAGTCAATGTAAATATTTGCAACATGTCAAGTTAAGCACAGTTGTAAGTTTTATGGGGGCAATGACTGGTTTTTAATGTTTTTTATACTCACATGTGTATATATATAATTGTGTGTGTGTGTGTCTGTAAATATATTTATCTTGTGTACTTTCTTCTGAAATGTTTCCTATATCTTTTTGCATCACCCTGACTAGGTTTATTTGTAATAGTCTTAATTATTGATTCTAAGAGGTTTTTAGTCAATATTCTTATGATTTCATTCAGTTTTTAAAAATACCTCTTCAGCTATACTAGGGCAAAATGACATCAGCTGTTTTCGTTGACAAAACTCTTAATTCTGAACTGAACTAAAGAACTGATCCACTGTTACTTTTTTACTAAATGACAAGTAATAAATTTTTGCTTCTCTGACTGTAGCTAACAAAACTAAGTTATGTAGTAAATAAGAGACAAGGTTTTGAATGTGAGGGGGGGGAAAAAATCAAACCTTAGGAAACTGAAGCCAAACCAGTTATTAACTAGCCTGATTGTACAGGGTTGCCCTAGCGGTTTTGCACATGTCCTGGTAAGGGTATATCCAGGAGGGTGAAGACCTTGTTCAGAAGTACACAAGCATTCTTACATCAATCCCTAACAAGGAAAGATACTTGAAGCTGTAATTCTGAACACAAACATAAAACAAAAGCTTTTCTAAGTCAAGATGTTTTCTTTAATCAGGATGAAACCACTTTCAAGTTACTTAACATGTATTTCAAAATATGTTATCTCATTACCACTTAAATTTGTTTGATTGTAGAAGTACAAACAGTGTGCAAGAGAGAAATCCACAATAAATGTTAGTTTGTGCATAATCATAATTGAAAAACTTTTGGTTTCCAGCTTTCATTCCATTTCTGTTAGATTTATGTGGTTTTACCTAATAATATTAACTTAGAACACTGTTCAATAAGTACTCCTGTCTGTCTTGTAGTCACAAGTGTTTTCATTTGAATGTCAAGTACAAAAATCATCTTAGGATTTATTACATTTAGAACGAATGAAGATACAAATGGAAAAAATAGTGGTTTGGGGTTTTTTTGCATAAAATCAGTGAACTTTCACGGAGAGGGCTGTATACATGCAACTTTCTTGGTTTGTGTGGTATTAATTATAAAATGGGAGGAGGGATATTTGTATCTGACTTTACCTCTCCATGCATTGTTTGTCCTCCTTACCATAAGTGTATGTCCTGCTAAATAAATTATTCATTTAGACTCTTTCGAAAAGTTATAAACAGGCTGTATAAACATTGAGATCATATTCCCTGAGGAATACTTGAATACTTATCAATACCAGACTTTGTAAGAAATGCTTTTGTAAATGTATTTTTCTAAGTAGTGTGCTTAGAAATCCCTTTCCACTAGCAAAGGAAATATCACCCACTTAAATCCCATAGAAATCCATGAAATGCAATTTTACAATAATTTTTACATCATGCTATGTCATATCACTAATGCAGGGTTATATGCAATTATTGTAAATGATGCAGAGACCTTCTGTCTTGACAGGAAAACTTGTTCATGACTTTTTTTTCTTCAAATGCTTGCTCACTTGTGTAGTTTCTTCTCTAGACACTGGAGGGTGCCTGAGACTTATATATTGTGAAGACAGTGTTGACTATATTTTCATAACTGGTTGGGTTTTGAACTAGTATTCTATGACTTTTCAAGTGTATTATTTTATTAAATAAATTTTGATTTTCAAGTAAATATTAAAGACTTTGCATTTATTTTTTAACTACGTATTTGAACAAATAATTTTGTTTACTATTTCCAGTCATGTGACAGTCTTTAGTGCTTGAATCCATAAAATAATGAATGTGTTAATCAAAGTTAATTTCACTTTTTGGTTTTTAATAAATAATTTTTTAATTGAGTCTCTTCTGTGGCATGTAAAAAAGTCATGTTGCTGTTTCAAAAAGCAACTTGANGCAACTTGAGTTGTCTTTCTAGCAAATCAAAGTACTGAGTAAAATTCAACATAAAATGCTTGTTTTTTAAAAACATTTATAAGCTTCATAATTTAAGCTATTTGGGTCCACTTAGCCATTTGAAAGATCACAGCTTTTGATTTGTGATAATTAAAACAACTTGCATAGAGTATTTGTTTTTATAGTCATTACTCTTAGTGTTCATTGTTTGTATTAGAATGAGGAAATAAATGATAATCGAAGCGTGATGTTTCAATTTAATTTTTTTCAGCACAGTTTGTCTCTGCTTCAGTCTGACATAGTCCAGAAGCAAAATATATGTTTGTAGTAGATATGTATAGCAGACATGAGCTCAATATTACTGTCTTTCAAGGAAAATTTTTATGTTGAGTTCCATTTGCCTTTTTATTATCTGAAAGCCATTTCAGAGCTTAGAGTTGTTCAGTGGAAAGACTAAATACCATTTTCCAATCAGAAATGTCTCAAAATTTTTATCTTAATCTCTCTTTATTGCACAAGAAATGGCATTTCAAACAGATGCATGGGATAAAGAAGCCTATTTTAATTTACGCAGCATAAAAAGGCTGCTGGAAGTGAGACCTGTGTTTTCAGGTTCCATCCTGGCTCCATAGGCCAGAGAAAACGTGGTGGGAAGAGTAGCAAGTGCTAGACCCTCCTGGAATTCTGGCAAAATGCTACTGATTTTAATGCACCCAGGTTTCACTATGGAAGCTGATGGAATTATTTAAAAACAAGTATTCTTGCTGACATGTTTCTGTGTGCCCTATAACTTGGGCCTGGAACTTGCAGTTCACTTTGAATAAGGAAATTTTTATTATAGCCCATACTTGTACAGTCTAGTCTAGCAAAAGCATTAACCCACTTTGAAATTAGGGCAGATAGAAACACTGTTGTTTTTTCCGTATGATATTCAGGCAGAGGATCCCTCTCTGTGTCTTTATGTGGTAATTTTTCTTCCAGCAGTGAGGACTTGCTGTTACAGATCTTTGCCACCAAAGAATTGCCTCAAATTGCTTTCTACAGGTTTAAACTAGGGCAGGAAACCTGGATGTAATGTTTGATTGATATGGAATATTTGCAAAGATTTGAGAAATCTTACAAAGAAATAGACCTTTTTCCCCTGATACTTGTTAGACTGTTTAACAGAAAAATTGTCTAGGTTCTTATTTACATATTAAAGCAGTGGAATGCTATATATGCATGAAAAAAATATGACCATTATTTTAGAAATAAGATAGTACGGTTTTGCTTTGAATCTGAATTATTTAAGTATATAGTTACATTACTGATCTTTATAGTATTTTTTTTTATTTTGGAGTGACTCTCTAACCCCTGTTTCTATAATATTTTAGCAGCGATCCAGCACTTTTAATACTAATACACTTTCTAAACCACTGTAGCGGAAAAGAAGCATTGTTATATCTGGCACTGAGCTTTCAAGTATTCAATCTGCAGTTCTCCTTCATTGCAGTTTAAATGCTTCTCCCTTCCATCCACCGAGATAAACCTTAATGCATGGCTAAAACCAGAAGTCCTTTATCATATCTTCTAAGTGCTACTGGTGTATTTATACCAGTTATTACATATTTACACAATTATTTATTTTGCTACTACTGTGCCTAAATGATTGTGACCTGTGTCAAGGCTTGGATGGGAAGCACTGGCCTCGCTGTTGTTAAAGACAGAGCTGTAGAAAGGCAGCTGCATACTTAGATCTCATTTCATTTGTTTCTGGAGGCTGTATTAGTAGTGTTTTTATTAGAAATGTTTTTACAGATGTCGGCTATCCAGATATGAAGCCCCTGTAGTGGAGAAGCAGTTGGGAATTTGGCATTCAGAACAGAAAGGAAAAAAAATCGTCTTTGAGAGACTAATTTATAGAAAAATAATTTACTGACTTTCTGATGTATAAATGTACAGTAACCCCATGGCAGCTTTAATGCAGAGTAATTGAATTCTTGCAAGTACAGTTATTTTCTATTCTGAACTTGAAAAAATGCTACAGCCTGTCATTCCCTGTCACTGAAGACTAAAACAGTCCCCATTAATAATGCTTCTGGAAAAGTAACATACCCTGCTTTGTAGTTCAGTACTCTTTTTTCCAAGCGAAAAACTTGCAGTAGTTTGACAGCATTTTAAACAATTTATGTATTGCTAGAAAGTGTTTTGTTCTAACAACATACCTAACGAGTAGATGGTTATGGAAGTGTGTCACTGAGTGTTTGAGCAAAATGTTTTAATGCAGTTGCTGAGACATAACTTCATTGACAAAGTAATACGGCATCAGAATTTAGAGTGGGTTTACTGGGGTAGATGAAGTCTAGGAGAACAGTCCACAGCCTAATACTCTTCCAGCAGTTACTGTACATTGCTCATAGCTTTAAATGTACTGTGAAAAAACTGTTAAAATTTGAAAATTGTTATGTACTGTGAATATCAAATTTTGGTTTACAAAGGCAAACGTTAATAGAGCAGCAGACTTAAATCACTGAGGTTTGATGAGCAGGCAATCAAGCTAATACTTTATTTTGTAAAATTTATGAGGTAATGGTAAATCTCCAACATTTGTGTATTTGCTTGATAGCTTAGCATAAATGAGGGGTTCTTTTGGTTTGGTTTTCTGATCTGGAGACATAGAAAATAATTTTATTGGTCTCATGTGAAGAGATGTTCATTATACAGACACCAGACCATCAGTATGTTTGCCTGAAAAAGCTATTTTTAACAACAAGGTTAATGCTGTAACACAATAGGTCATCCAGATCAGGGCTGGGAAGCACCATGAGCTGCTATTTGCTTTGTAATTAAGCGTGTACACAGCCGAAGTTGTGTCCCATTCATGTCAGATATTAAGCGGACATGGTGCTTCTCATCTGAATGAATAACACAGTTTAGTAGTTTGTTAGAGCCTGCACTGTGGGTATGCTCTCATGAATTATACCAATGTGTATTTGGTGTAAACCACAGAGTCTGCCTACTGCTCCAGGAACCCTTCAGGCGAGGTGTAGGACATGTTTGGTCTAGATAACGTTTCTGATGTTTCTATAGCAATAATGTTTTTTACTGCAGTTTGTGAATATGGATGCAATAATTCAAATACTCTTAGCTTACTGGTTTATCCTAACTCTCCAATAATAATAAAAAAATTGGACTGAATAAATGGGGCTAATAACCCAAAGTAAAGGAAAATAAAAAACAAACATAGGATATCAGAAGAAAGAATGCACCAATACCCTGGGAAATTGATAGGTGCATCGCTATTAGAGGGCACTGCTATTTATGGGAAGAGTTGCACACCTCAGCAACATGATTGTGTCTCTAAAGCAAGTTTTACCTCCTGTCCTGTCCTAGTACATCTTGCAGAACACATGGCTTTCTTTTTTTTTTGGCTATCATCTTACTGCATATATACATCAAGTCATTAAAATGGTCCTAAAGTTTTATCTGAGGATACAGATTTTTATGCTACTGATCCCATTTAATTTACTTATATCATCATCAATGCAGATGGCTCATAACTGCCTAATTAGAAATAGGTAGGCTTAGCAGGAGGGCATCTTAAAAGCCATTATCTCTCAAACACTCTGTAAGAATCTAGCAATGCTTTGCCATCCTGACCAATAGCTTGTGGTGCAGTATTTTGTGTAACATAGCGAAATCTCTCCTGAGTTGCTCATGAAGGTAGGCTGAGGGTTGGAGGCCAAGTCTGTAGTTTCTCTGCCCATCTTGGTTATAGTGGTGTTGAGTGATCTTAAACAGGGCTCTAGGCTTTCACTTCCTATCAGCAAAATGAGAATAATGTGGGAAAAGCTTTTCTGTGTAAGTGGTTCACAAACTTCTTTAAACTCGAGCTATTTGTGTTGTTTGCAGTTGTCTTAATGCCCTTAAAGGGGTAGGTACTGGCTTCTACTGAGATGCTTCTTCAGCAAATGAGTAGCAGCTATTTACTTTGCTCTTTTATGGTAGATAAATCAGTATATTCTTTCATTCTTCTTGCTAATTACCAATTCACCTGAAACCTTTTGAGAAAAGCAAAAATTACTTTAATCCTTCTGTATAACTAGGAAAGTCAAGGAAGTCTAAGGCTGCAGCCTTCCAAGAAAGGCTAGGTAAATTTTTTTGTTAAGGTGTTAATTAAATAAAATGATTTGATGAGGGCAGGAAAAAGCACAAAATATCTGAAGTTTTGGGTCTGCCCCAAACAAGATTTTTTTACTGGTATGGGATAGTACTACTTACTCTTGTTTCTCTCTTGGTAAGAAAAAGGTGATTTCTCATACTGATGCTTTGATGAATAGCTAGTTAATGCTTGGTTGTTACAGCTATTTGCAAAAGAAAAGGTCAAGCATTTTTTGCGATATCCCATCTATTGAGTAAATAAGTAATTGCAAGGTTTTAGTGAAAACTTTTATAGGAAAATCATTTCATGACTTATTAGTATTGAAGTACTAATAAAAGTAAATCCCTCTTATCCTAACAAATGTGACAAATACTTCTGGAAATGAATCTTGAAGGTGGGGAAGGCCAACTCTTATCTAAGTAACTCTCAAATGCTGTGAAACCTACGGGCCACTGCCCACATGCCAAACGTGACTGTGCCTGTGAGATGGTCACAAATTCTCTATCCCAGTTTGGACCTCATTGAATAACTGTGGCTGCTGGGCCACAGTGGGAGGAGGAGGTGACTTTGCATCATTGCACTTTCCATCACATGGAAAAGATACTTTTACTGCTGCTCACAAAACCTTAGCCTTGCCCTTTATGGCAAGAAGTTTCCATTTCTTTGCCAGAATGGGCTTCTACACATACAGCTTTTTTTTTTTTTTTCTCCTTTTCCTGTTATCTAATGCACACACGATGATGAGAATAGCAGATTTCACTAGCAAGAAATTAATTGAACTGGTTTTTTAGAGTGAATAATAGAAAAGTTTGATAACTAAACATGCAGAGAAATTATGTGCTACTTTACTATTGTATTTGATCAAGCCACCTTGATCAAATAATTATTTTTTGAAGAGCAGTGTCCACATAAAATAAGTTTGTTTGCTTTTTAAGGGTAATTTTTATGCTTACTCAAGCAATCTTTCACAAAGATCAGAGCATTTTCATGAATTTTCTTTTTTTTGCCCTTCCTTTTATGTTCATTGAGTAAGTCATTCACATCATCTGAACCATTATTCCTGGAAATGTCTCTTCACTCTAAAAGTAGAATATCTTAGCTTAAATAAATGCTCATAGAATAAAACAACAACAACAACAAAGATAGAAAAGCCTACCCATGTGTTTAATTTGATTGCTGCTTATTTTTACACTCAAGTTTCAAATAAAAAGGCATTTCATACTTTATGGAATGCATTTTTTTACAGAGCAGGGACAACATACTAGCTTGTGTACCACAAAATAACAAGCTTGTATGAGTACAGGCAGGACTGCTGTTTGTATTGCCAGATTCAGACATTAAGTTATATGGTTTTTGGCACTGAAAGCACCTACTCTGTTACCTACACAGCAGTTAATCCTAACTTAGAAATGAAAGTCCATCTAGGGCCTTTAAAACCTTAGCTTAACTTTTATACTGTACTAAGAAATTATTTAGAGTATGTCACATTAAAGACAATAATTCTTAAAATCTTCTGCTGTTGTAAGCATTAGATCTTTAAATGCTAACACTTTTTTACACAAAAATGTAAGAATTAATGCTGAGCCAAACTACAAAGCTTAGTTCAAAATTTGTACTATGCTCACAAGAGGAGAAAGCAGGCATTTAGTGTTTTCTGCTTTTTCAACAGAGGAACAAAGACTGCAATGAAGAATATAACAGTATGAAGGAAGTGGCCTATCCTATGTGGTTTGAACAAAGGTATATATGTGTGTGTGTGTGTGTGTTTAAATATGCTGATAAAAAAAGGAACATAGTAAAAGGAATCCATGCAGGTTTGTCATGTTTTTGGTTTTTTTTTTAAGGCAGAAAAACTTCCTTTATTTCATGATGCTTTCTTGATTTTCTTCTGTAGCCTGGAGCAGTACTTCAGTGGGTCAGCAGCCAGATTACATAAAGTCATTTTAGTAAGAAACAAAATTCTCTTTGGGGACACAAGAGGCAACATGTAATCTGGTTCACAATATCTTCCATTTCTAATTATCTTCTTACAAAAAAAAAACCCAACTAAACCAAATCCAACCATCATTTGGGGGTTTCCTTACAGAGATTTCTCAAATCTTGTATTTATTCATGTAAGTCTTATCAATACATATTTTAAAAATATCGCAACCTTGACTCCCTTTTCTAACTCCATTTTTGTTATCACAGTATCTATTTTAATGGCTATTAAGCTACAATGTCCGTACCTTGTCTTTGTCAGTTAATGTATCTAATTCCACCATCCCAGAGGGAATAAACCTGAAGCTGAAGCCTGCAATATATTATAGAATCAAGTACGCTTATGCAGAACAAACAGAGGATTTAGCTTGGATAAACAGCAGAGAACTCAGTGTCTTTTATGTCCAGAGCTCAGGACTGGATGAAGAAAATGACTATAAATCATCCCTGAGAAACAACATAACATAAATGTTGTATGTTTATTTAAAACTTTATACCATCATTTATCTGGGCTATAGCTCAGTTTCAAAAAGTGGTCTGCTGTAATGAGGTACTGAGACTAGCAGTGATCAAGAGTAAAATGATGTATAGTCTTCAACCAGAATTTGCTTATGGGAAGAATGGAAAGCACTTAAGCAGACACCAAGTATCTATAGCTAGTAGATCAAGCGGGAGGATAATGCAATAATAACAAAACCTTTGATAAATTTTTTCCTGTTTCTCTTCAAAATATCACATTTCTTGTAATGTGACATTGTTTTGAGAGCTAAGCAGCCAGCAGTTTGTGCCTAAATTTTCACATTTGAATAAAGACTGATTTGTTGTGAGTGCCCGAGGTTTGACATGTTGTTCCACCAGACTTAAATTTAAAAAGAGGCTAAATCTTTGTCTGGCCTTGCATTCCAAGGACAAGCACTCTTTAAAATGTGCTGCTTTGCTTGCTTTTTTTTTTTT
>VZTR01009168.1:54696-66977 GCA_013400775.1 Chaetops frenatus
CTTTTTTTTTTTTTTTAGTGTTTTTTTTTCTGCTTTTTCCTTTTTTTTTTTAAGATTTTTATCAATCTACAGTTTTAGCATTGAGACAATCAATATATAAACAAACATCGCTGGTCTCTAAAAGTGAAAACAAACACCGCTGGTCTCTAAAAGTGAAAACATAATTTGATTAGACAAAATCATGGAATGGGAAATACAACATGGATAAAAGCATGGAAAAAAGCCAATATGAAAATTGTTAAATCAAACCAACACTATGAAATCTGAGCTTTTTACATTGATGTTGGGAATATTTTGGCTTTCTTTCATTCACTGTACCAGGCAAATTTCCATGAAGTGATTGCTATGAAGCCTCCAAAAAATTTACATAATATCTTTGTTCAGGTTTATCTTTTGTTTTGAAGCTCAGCCCAACTATTGAAAGCTTTATCTAATACAGGAGCATTTCCAATTTGATCCAAATAACAGACTAAAAATATCAATGGACTATAGTTTGATTTCTGATAGAAATCAACATGACCTTAAATCAGTTACCCAAACCAAAAGTATCTTCTTGGTTTTCTGCTCCTTATAATATGATTTACACATGGATTGGAATATTTAGTGTTTAACATACTTTCTACCACCTCTGTGTTTCATAGCTATTAAACTTAATTTGAAATCTCTATTAGTTTGACATAGTTTTCCTACTTGTTTCTTTATATAATGTATACTTGCAGATATACAACATTCCCTTTTTTCTTTTTACTACTTTTTCTTTTTTGTTTTTTTTTCTTTCTTTCCCAGAATATCTATGCCAATGCCAATGCAAACTACTTGCATGAAAAAGTGCACACAGTGTGAGGCATGAAACTGTGGAAATGGAATGCCCTTTGGTCTGAGGTGGCTGACACTGACCCAGGTATATCTTGTGATCACTTCCCATCCCACACAGCAATTTCTATTACAGCCATGTCAAGATCAACTTAGCCCAGCCCAGCCAAATGTACCGATTCTTCGAGTCATGCTACAAAAAAAGGTGCAACAATAAACAAGTCCATGTGCATTCCCAGTCATAACTATGAGCAGAAGAACCCTTGAGATTCTTCACTTTGGCATTAAATAACAACTATAAAGGCTTTTAGAATTAAAGCAATACATGGAGGGACTTGAAATGTTAACAGCCCCAAGTAACTTGTCAATTGAAATAAGACTCATCCCTAGTCATAAATAAATAATCTCTTTTCTGGTCTCACTTCCATGCCAGGATCAATATCTCTTAACATCTTACTTATTTTATTACTGCTTTTGGTTTTCTGGGACTGATTGAAAGTTGCTCAGAGGAAATCTTTGGTTTTGCTTAAGTGTCCATGACATTTAATCATGACTTTCCTTGCAGTTTAATTCCAACCAGTCAATCAGTTAATCCACTTCAATTGATTCTGTGCTCTCTGTTATTGGCTTGCACTCATTGGGCATCCTCTGGTGTCGGCTCAGCTGGGTGGCTTGTGTGAAGCTCCTCTCACACCTCTCGCACCTGGTGAAGGCAAGAGAGAAAATTGAGACCAGGGAGCTGCTCTGGGGGGGGGGGGGATGGGCTTTGTCTCATCCTGCCTAATCAGAACAGACACTCAAAAGTGGCTTCAGATTTTACTGGCTCAAGAGGTTTAATTGGTGGCTACTTCCAAGGCCTTGATGCCTATGATGGGACGAGGCCTGTCTGATTCAGAACAGAGGAATCTGTCAATAGACAGGGGGAAGGTGATTTCTCCAGAGAGGCCTGTCCTGCTGTAGCTCTGATCACTGTCAGTTCAAATAGATAAAGAACAAAAAGAGATTTTTAGGAGTGAGCCATCAAAGAAGCAGCTTGTCTGCAGTTTTCTGCTCTGTAACCCCTAAGAGAAATTGATGACAAATAGAATTTCACCTTCTGCTTTTTTAAAATCCACAATTGCCTATTGGAGGATGAGAAATCACAAAGCAGTAATCGTTCAGTCCTACCACAAGCAAAAACTCTTTGTTTATCTGATCTGACTGCATAGTGGGATTCATTTTAAAAAGGCACATAGAGATAGTGGTTACTTAATTATCTGCAAACATCCACATTATTTGAAAAATCTGTGCATTGAGCAAGAACTCATAAGAGCCATCAGTGTTGCTTCACTTTTGTATTTTCTCTCTTTCTATCCTGTCCTCTCTTAGACAACCATAATCTGCAAGAAAAATACAGTGTGAAAGCCATTGAATTTTGGAGAGGATAGAATAGGGGCTATTGTTACCTTGGAATTAATCCCTTGTCCCTGCTCTTAAAGACAAACTACTGTGTTTCATCTCCCAAATACTGCCTCCTTGATTTGCATTCTGAACACCAGAGAAGAGTGTTTGATGAGTCACAAACATGGATGGAGCAGATCCTTCCTGTATGGATTGTGCTTGTTACAAAAGCCAGCTTTGGTTTAATGGTACTGTGTGACGTTTTATCTTCAAATAAGATTATCATAAAAGTATCCCTGCAATGAATTCTTCACCTTCAAAGGAGAAGTGAGGAAAACAAAGGACTCAACTAATTCATTTTAATCTTCCTCTCTTCACGGATGTGAATGATAGAAAGTGAACTGCCAGTAATCTGCTTATAAAAAAAAAAATATTTACACATATCCATAATTGTGCGTATTCTTCATGTTAGTAATTTTTAGTGAGAAAATTAGTGAGAAAAGCTTCAGGACTATTTAGCAAAGACATTACAGAGTCATTCATCCAGGTTACTGTACCAATCTAAAATGTCAACACTTTAAAGTTGTATTTCCTTGATTGTCTTTCATGGAATATTTTTAGCATCCTGTGCCACTGTTAAAAACTGCACTGTGATCTTGACAAATGTAAAATGTCAGCTTTAATGTATCAGACCTATCAGCTCAATGAAAATAACTCAGAAGTATTGATTACTTAATGATTTTTGGGGTATTCATTAACGTCTGTGTGCAGATCATCCACTCTCCAGAGCTCCTGAAGTGCTGATGACACATTAGTGTACTGCTGATTGTTTATTAGAAAACTGATTACTTACTGGATTAATGTGTCAAAATATACTACCTTTCATTGCCTGACAAACCTGCAAATTATTGTATTATTTTTATATACATACATATATATCCATCACAGAGGCATTATAATCAATTTTAGGGCTGGGGAGTTAACTTAGTCTGTATGAGATATTACAATCTACTTGAACTTGGTAGTTTTGTTATTTTGATGTCTACAAAGACAAGTACTTTGCTTGATGAGTAATAGGAGGCTTGGATCCTTGCCTAACTAAGCTGTAACTGATACAGTTGCAAAATAACCTATAAAATCAGGTGTGGCAATCCCCGATTTTAAGAGCCTGGCCAAATAAACCAAATACAGGGTGACAGGGTGTCTAGGCACCATTAGTGAGTTAAATAAAGACTACAGAGTGATTGAAAGACAGTGTTACCCACTAAAATAATTTGTTGTGGCAGGCCTCCTTACCCATTCTGGAGCTTGTCTGGGAGGCTAGAACTGGGCACTGCATTCACTCAGCACCTTGCATTGCTGGTGAAAGTGGAGAGCAAGGTTTACCATATTTCTTTAAAATCCAACTTCCCATCCTTTATCCACAAGATTCTTCCGTTGTGGGAGTGCTCTACCTTCCCGTCTACAGGCTAATACACTAACATAAAGACACAGGAAAGAATGATGCTAAAGAGAGAACAGGAGAAGGATAAATCTCTGGATACAAGCATCTCTCCTTTATGAACAGGAAGGCTGTGGGTGCGAAGTGTTGCTGCTGTGATGTCTGCACTTACACAGCCTTTGGGCAAAAGTCAGAATAAAGCCTCTGGCAAGGCACTTAATTCCCCTGTCCTTCTCTTGTACCCAGATAACCTTCAGATAGTACCCAAGGTGCCTAGGATTTTCTAGGCACTTCCAAATGATGTGGGTGGTGCTTTCAGGACCATATTTTGGATATATAAGTACCTGGCTTATGGGCAGAGATCTGTATTAGGCTCCTGATTCCTCTTTTCAATGTGGCCCAGAGAAGTTGTTACTGGATACAAACTGACAGAAAAGGTGAAGATAATAGTCCCAGCAGTCAGCATTACTGTCTCACAGTAGGTAGGAATGGGAGGAAGGGCAGGAATATTTTTCTTCTGGATTGTGATGTGCTCTGTGTAGTCTCTCCCTCTATCAACCATTCTTTCCCAGCTCATCATAGCAGAATAACCATTCCCATATGCTCTGTCCCTGAGATTGGTGAGTATGTGTGTGTTTTTGCATGCATAGTCCTGTACCATAACCCATACATGTTCAATGTTGTGTTGGAATGTTGAACAGCAGTCAAAACTGTCAGAAAGAAAAAAGACTCCACATCTCATGTGACCACACACCAAGCAACCATGGGGCTGACCCGAGCCTGGATGCTAGACATACCAAATTTTGGCTAAGCCTGCACTGTACATACTGGTATTGGTAATAATGACACTTATTAACTGAGATACAATTTAATGGAATTTAAACAGCCCCAGATCTATGTCAGTCCAAAGCAATTCCAAAGTCCTCAAACAATTAGATACCATCCGCGAAAACTCGATCCATGTTACCGTCTTTTACAATGTATGTGTACACTGCAACTGTAAGGAACAATGCACTATAGCATTCCTTACCTTCAGTCTCAAGACTTCACTCTGCCACAAGGTTTCCTGGAATGATTTGCTGGGGTGGAGGTGGTAAACAGAATTGTTCTTAGGCTCACAAAGCGCACCAATAATTTTGGGATATTTCTTCAGTACTGGAGTTTCTGATTTTGTTTAGACAGCCCTCATTGTTACTGGTACGCTTGTTTGCTTCACAGTGCTTTCAAAATATTGGCATTGAGGATTATAGAGAAGAGTTGTTTAATTTGCATGTTTATGTCAACCTCTGTGAAAGGCTTTAGATGGAGAAAATACTGAGGGTCTATTTTAGAGAAAAAATACTTTAATTTGATACTCTGAAAATTAACATTTTATGATTTCATTCAACAACTACATTTAACAGTACAATTTAAATTCCTTTGATAGGTTATCAAAAATCCAAGAAAAACAATCAACCAAAAAAACCCTCTTGACAACACTGAGATCACTGCAGCTACAACATATATATATTCAACCTGAAATGAATGCTCTCTGGTTTTGCATTTCAGTAAGAAACATTGTAAAACATGTGAGCTATTGCAGGCTGAAAGAATCTTTCCTCTCAATTCTTTCGAGATGACTCCTGAATATTAGAACTTTGCATAACCCTGATTCTGCAGGCAAGTCCCCTCACTATTTTTAAATTTTGCTGAAACAGAAGCGGGGAGCAGGTGAGAAAAATTTAAAAGAACAGAGGTGACAAATAATTTTCCTTTGTCTCCTGCATTTTAATTTACTTAAGAGCTTTGTTCCCAGACTAGCAGCCATAGTGGAGACTTCAGTAAGATAAGAATACACAAAAACTTTACAGTGGTGAGGCAGCTTGATAGCTTGTGATGACATGAAAAGAAATCCCTCTTAACTGGACCTGCAGTCCAGGCAATTCAGCTAAAGCTTTGACTACAGATAACCTCACTTAGCATTGTTATCTTAATGAAAAGCAAATAGAAAAGTCTTTCACCATACATCCAAAATTACCTAGGACCTACAGAGAAAATGCCCTCTCACAGAAAAACCTTTTTAACCAATCCCAAACATCCTCCTCCAAAACAATTAATCTGAAATATTTTTTAAAATACTGTCACCATATGTTCAGCTTTTTTAAAAATCAATTTCTGGAAATAATATGCATGCAAACATACTTAGTGTTTAACATTGCTGACTTAATCCATGCTCACTGTAATTTGTCTAAATAACACTTCTGAACATAGCTGCCTTACTGCATTAGAAATCATGGGATTGCATTCACAGCAGAAGCACATTTAAAATTGAACCTCAAAAATTATATCTGTTTTTTTTTTTTTTAAACTTAGTTAGAATTTAACTAATTTATCACTATCCATGCATGGCAATTCTATCTCATATTAAAAACACTAATTAAAAGAATCATCACCACAATACAAACTTCTCTGAGGTACAGAAACACTGTCTCAGTGGGTTTTTCCATCTTGGTTTTTTTGGTGGGTTTTTTTGGGTTTTTTGGTAAGCATACACTCAAAATTCCTTCATAAACAAACTTTTTAAACCTAGCTTGCATGATCAAGACAGTGAAATTTTGTTTGTTCTAGTTATGGCTCTTGCTTAATAGAATTTGTTGAGGGTTTTTTCCTAAACTTTCTTAATACTAGATCTTGGGCACCCCCTTTCCAAACAGCGGTAAGACATCAAGATGAGCTGCAGCTCTCTCTTTTTCCTCCAGCAGAGATTATAGATTGATTTCTGGATACGTTTCCTACCCCTCCTCTCGTAAATGCAAGCAGTCTGGCATGAGAGACAAATCCGCCCTTTTGAACAGCTTGCAGGATCAAGGCTTATGTGTCCTCTTATCTGACTAGCAGGGATGGGAAGATCTGCAGCTCCAGTTTTAGCTTCACAAGAAGTTACTGGTCAGCTTACTGTAAATACTTCAACAAGCCTTCCAGAGAGAAAATGGTACTACTGTTTCTCATGGGTAAGGAAGAAAATAAAGAAATTACTTGCATGATTGAAATTATGCCACATATCATAAAGAACCGGTACAAAGTGCACACTCTTTTTTTTTTGTTGCTCTGTTCTGCAACTTAAGGAATAGTCAGATGCATCCTGGAATACTTAAATGCTTCCATATGAGCAGAGCAAAACAAAAAAAAAGAAGAAATCCGAGACCACTGGTATTATATATACATTAAACTCTTCCACAAATGAAATTGTGCTGTAATCAAGCCCATTTTGGAAAAGGGGAAAAAATTAGTAAACCAAAGGGGGAAAACAGTGGCTCTAAATGGGGCAAAATAGCAGATCTACTGGAAACATAACAAAAACAGGATGTCAAGGAAAAAAACTAAGTGGAGTCAACAAGGTTACACATAAGTAACACCTTAACATTAAACAAAATCTATTTTCCACTTTGACCTGGAAACCTCTTCCATTAATTACTAAAATCTCTTTACAGAGCAACTAGATAAAATCAATCTGATTGCTCACACCATTTTTGGCTCACTTTCTGTGGGCTCTGAGCATTCAACAGACTCGGACAAGGGAAGTCGATATTTAGATGTTCTGAGTTTCCATATTTTGCCTCCTACAATACTATCCTAGCCAGGGTTTCTGCTATGCAAGTTCTTCTGTATCAGATATGCAACATTTTGTTCCTGGCTCTGTTCCCTTGCCCCCAGCAAAGACATGCATGGAGGCCATGCATCCTTCCAACCTTATATGGAGGCAAAGCGTGTTCACCAGTATCTCCCGGGCTTGTTATGAGGGGTTCTGACAGGCCCCATGGCTGAACTCTCTTACATTAACCAGATCAGCACAGCTTGGCAAAAGTAGAAAAAAAAAGACAGAGAAAAGTAGACAGAGAGCAGACAGTACTCCTAGAAATGGGAGAGACACAATCCTCCTTCTACACTTATTCCTCTTCCTCCTAGGAACATCCAGGAAGCTTCCAAAAGAAGTGATATGCATACATCAGGTGGAATTGCTCCAGTGACCACATACATGTACACTGAGCCTGTCAGTTCAGCCAAGACAAAGACACAAGTATGGGATATATTTCTTCTGCCATGGAGAACACTTCCTGTTAGGCAGGCAGAGTCTTACACAAGAGAAGGTAAAAGATACCTGGATATGGCTGGAAATGAGCACTGCTGCAACATTCTGAACCAGGTATGTGCTTAGCTTTAATATCAGTAACTAAGAACTTCAGAAATTAAAGAAGTCTGTTTAATGTAAAAATCAAGTTTATTACATGACTTCTTTCTTGTTCTATCTTGGACAGCTGAACACTAGCAATTTATTACAATGATCTTTCAAAGCTTATGCCCAAGTCAGAGTTCCATTTTCTATCCAGTGATTCTGAGACTAAAAGAAAGTGCATATTTTTCCCCCATACTTAACTAGAGCTAAATTAGCTTTTAAGTGAAGCTCCATGTACCTCAGCATATCAAAGAATCATATTAATGCTCTTACAGCATGGCCTGTCTCAGTCTTGATCATATTTTCTGCCATGGGTCTCTGGCAGCAGCTTGCCACTTAATTAAAACAATCAAGATATCATTGGAGAACCCAATATTGCCCCAGGTTTTCAAGAAACCAAAAACCAAACCCACGCAAACTCTGATTTTAACAACACCACTCTCTGTTTTACCTCACGGTCCGACCTCGGCTTTCAAGGGAACCTCTGCAGAGTGCTGGTGAGGCTAGTGAGCAGCAGCAATGTATCTCCCTGTTTAATCTCAGCTGGAAAAAGCTGCTGGCTTCAAGTACTTACTTGAAGGGCTTTTCCCCAGTGTGTGTCCGGATGTGATTGTTGAGAGTCGTGGCACCAGCAAAGGCGCGCCCGCAGTAGCCGCACTTGAAGGGCCTGTCGCTGGAGTGCGTGACCACGTGGTTCCTCAGCTCTGACGGCTGGGAGAAAGACTGGGAGCAGTGACCACACTGGTACGGCCTGCAGTGGGAAAGAGAAACACCGTGACGCCATCAGTGCTGTCCGTTGGCAGCAGCACGAAACCATACGGGAGCGAGGACCTGGTCTTTCCAGTAATTTCCAAAGAGAACTGCAGGTGCACGTCTCTGGGTCTTTCTCGGGAAACACGTACCTGAAACTTCACAATCCCTTTAACAAATGCAAAATTCTTGGGCAGGAGTTAACTGAGAGTCTATGTGGCCCACAAACCACAACTCAGCAAACTAGTGAGCCTGCACTGCACATTATATGCCTGCCTTAGTTCTCTTAAACTCAGCATGGTACTCCTTAGTCAAAAAACACACACACACATGGAAGCTGAGTGACTCAGGAAATCCTATGTCTGTTGGTGCCAGCTACAGCCATACTTACAATTGCATGTCTGATGGTTACCTGTATATCCTAGCTGTGTTCTGTAGCTATTCACTATTAAACTCCTCATATAGCTTTGGGGGTTTTTAGAGATCACCTATTTCAAGAAGACACTTGGAAATAATGACCACCATATTACAACTGTCTATCTATTTCCTTATTTCTGTAGGAAAACTTTACATTTTATTAACATTTTTTCTCCCATCCAGATGGAAAACACCTTTTTTGGAGATCTTGAAAGGAAACCCAGAACTCAGGTTTTCAACAACACATTTTGTTAAAAGCAAACGTAACAAACGAACACACAAAACTGACCAATATGTTACAAATTCAGAACCATAACAAGCGGACTGCGAACACAGCAAAAAAGGATACAAGACAGCAATGTGAGATTGGTCTGCTGAAATACTAACTAAAATAAAATGCCAAGAAATCACGTCTATATGTTTCTCTTTGGTAAAAGTGGCTTAATAGCAACATCCTACGGGGGACTTTTTTCCCATTTCACATTTGTTTAAAGTTAGTGGCAGAGTCCTAAATGCTTATCAGACTTTTTGCTAAGAAAATAAAGATTTTTTTTTTCTGAGGGATAATAATGATTTTTACCCTACACAACATTTTAACTTTTGGTGTCTGCTTTTCCAGAGGCGATGGCCAACTTAATTGCTCTCTCTGTAGTAAGTGTATATGTTAAAATGGCTAGAAACCAAAACTAAAGGGAAAGAGACAATGGTGACCAGGCATGTATAATTCAATTAAGTGCAAAATAAAGTGAACTATCTCATTTGTCAAGTGAGCTGCTTAATTGTGGCTGCTTGCATCACTGAACACAAATACTATTATTTTACAGTGCTTCAGAGCAGTGAACCTTGATTGTAGAATTTTTTAGCTTGATTAATAGCTCAGTATTCATCAATAACTCAATAGCTTACAATATTAATTACTTGCATTTGAAAATCTAACTACTCTCCAACAAGTCTGAAAGTAATATATAAAAGCTGTGGAAAGGTAATTTAGATGATGTAGCACTTAAAGATACATAGATATATGTAAAATAATATTAAAAAAACCCCAATAAAACAACAAAACTACAAACTGATGATCTGTTTCCCTTACTGAAAGACAAGTAGTAACATGTCCAGTTTTCACCTTTCTTGGAGTCCAAAGTTAATTTGCACAGAAAATATTTATCAAATTTGGTATGAAATTTCAAGGGTTGATAAAACAGAGATAATTGGTGAATGCAGGATAGATATTTTCAAATCAGACACTTTTAAAGGAAATAATGAAATAATGTATTCCATATCCAAGAAACATTGATTTTTTTATTTTTTTTTTAATAGTGAAGGAGACCATTAACATCTATTAGCCTCTGGTTATCTATTTTTAACAGCAACCACAAAAATTGATACAATGCTACATAAAACCAATTGATCTTTTATGTTTTTAACAGTCAATGTGATTAATTTAATGCAGTGAAAATTCACATTGTAACTGGTCTGTAAACAGTCAAAATTTCAAAACAGATATAACTGAACATTGTTATACCAAAAAACATGGGTTCATTTGCTTAAAATAAATATTTTATTTACAAAGTACTCAGAACATATTTCACTGGCTTATGTTCAAGAAAATAAGCCCTGTAAAAGATCACCTATTGTTAGATTACTTTGACTGCATTTTTCTGATTCATCCACATCTTGGGAGAAAAACTATTAAAGAAGCTACCCTTTTCTTTGCAGAGGATGCATTTATCCAGTTTATACCCAGGTAATTCTAATTAATACTAAAATGTGTAATTTTTAAAAAGCTGACATGACACACATTAAGCAAAATTTATTTTAAAAAAGGAGCCTAAAAATACATTCAAAGATGGTAACATCTTAAAAATGTTCTAATTTGCATAACTGCAGATTTAAATATGCCAACTTGTGACAACTTTTGGATATTACTATTTTTCAAAGAGCAAAAGAAAAATATTACGTTCAATAAGTACAAAAGTTACCATTCAGTTCTCTGGTAACCGTTTTACTGTGCTCAGAAATTTTTTCTTGGAAGAAAATAAAATCAATATGTTATTTTTCAAAAAAAAATGAAAGTGGTGCTGAAGGACTGAACACAAGCAATGCTCGGTTCAGTGAGTACATTGACAGGGGGAAAGCACGCCTGCCTTTGAAGCAGCAGTTATGTCTTCTGCCATCCCTTCTATCTGCACTGGGACAATGAATTAAGATGGTGACCTCGTTATAACAGAGTTTTGCAGACAAGAAGGAACAGGGACAAAGTGATAGAAATGTTGGTCTTCATAGGCTGTAGTTTCAAAAATCCACTGCTGGACTGAATGCACTCCCAGTTCAGGAAAACTAATTTCCTTGGAATAACCAATATATGTGTTATACTCTCATGAGTGTCACAGTATACATGTGAATCAAAATCTTACCAGAGAATACTTTTAAGTTACATTTAAGAACAGCTAAAATGATTACAGCAATGTGCAGATGAGAATAATGTTCTGACAGCCATCAAAAGTAGTTCTAATGTTTTTTACTAAGCACCTAGTTACATGTTGGCTTTTAGCTCCACATCTTTCTTTTTGAGCTTAAAGAAAGGAGATTTGCTTACCCAGAAGAAAATTTTCATGCTGGAAAAATTACACTGTTGTTATTAATCCCATGCATCATTGATAAGCTATCTAGGTTTACTGATATTTAGAATCTGTCAGCTTTTTCTAAAGACCCTACTCCTACAGTCACTGACTACATGATGGCCCACTTTAGGAACACATGTCATTTTTGGCTTTTGGGTGTTCTTTCCTTTTGTTTCTTTTCACCTCTGGAATTTTTGCCCTTAAGTTGCTAAGGAACCTTAATGGCTGAGCACTTAAGAGGAACAAAAGAAGTAACTGCACCCCGGGGGCAAAGGGCATCTGTTTATCTGGGTACTTAGGAAGAACAAAAGAAAGTGGCTGAGCTCAGGGGAGAAGAGATTGTTTGCAGTTTCTGAGAGTTTCCTCTCAGGGGGATGGGGGATACCTGGAGAGATTGGGCTGGGAAAGGGGTGGGGCTGGGGCAGCTGGGAGCACCCTCCCTCTGGGTTTTCTGGGGAGAAAGTGGGGAGAGGCTGCTGCTTTTGCTGCTCTTGCTGCTCTTGCTGCTTTTGCAAAGAGGAGTTGGTGGCTGCTGTGAGACTCCCGCTGAGAGCTGCTTCTTCTACCGTGGGTTGAGCTTCTACCCTGAACTGGGACCTGTCACCATCTACCTCGGTGCCTGGGATCCTGAGCCAGCCTCATCCCT
>VZTR01009169.1:31345-50670 GCA_013400775.1 Chaetops frenatus
AAATTTGTGTCCCAAACAAAAAAAAAAAAAAAAAAAAAAAAAAAAAAAAAAAAAAAAAAAAAAAAAAAGTATACCCTTTTCTTTGCTATAAAATAGAAAAAAGCAAGAAAAAGGGAAGTACCAACATTTACAGTTTATAAAATGGACAAGCAACCAAAGAAGTTACACAGGAAACCAGTTACATATCTAACAACTGAATTCAAATACCTGAAGTCTGCAGATGACTTTAGCATTAAGGGCAGTCCTAGTAATGACTCCCTCTCAAGCTGAGAGGTTAAGACAGCAAATTTCCTTCTTCTACAAGGATTTCAGAAAGTAGTACCTTGTTTCACTGCTTCACATGAAATTAGTGAAAGCCCACTTTGGTTTCAAGGTCAACTCTTCCAGGATGAAGGAATTATTTGAATTTTTTTTTTTTTTCTCCAAATATCAGTCAATCTGTCTCTCTAAAGCGAGGTACAATTTTAGGACATTAACAGTGATTATCAAAGACAATCAAAAATATATACAGCACTTTATATGGTTAACCATAGCAACATGTAGCAACATGATCCAGTCAATTTAATGGACAACCTACTATCAGACCAGAAAGTGAAGGGCCCAAAGAAGAGCATGGAAACTAATAAAAATCCTACTTCATATTAAGGAAA
Source organism: Chaetops frenatus (assembly GCA_013400775.1). NCBI lineage: Eukaryota > Metazoa > Chordata > Aves > Passeriformes > Picathartidae > Chaetops > Chaetops frenatus. Next base: position 31,996 of record VZTR01009169.1, read on the forward strand.
ATTCACATTTTCTCTCCTTGCCAGAAATGACAAAATGTAACACAGAAATGTTCATATGAAACAACTATGTAATCACTAAAGTTTAGATGCAACTTCAAACTGATGGTTCTTCCGTCTTTGTTTTCAGGATATGCAAAACCATCTTTTTCCTTCTTTTACTTATGATAGAACATTTCAGTAAAGAGATTTTACAAGCAATTAAAAAAAGTTAGAAAAGTAGGCATTAGGGAAAGTTTTGAAGGCATCACAATTGAGTGTTAGCTTCACTTCTAAAAATTAGGTAATTTGTATATTACAGCCATTACACCTATTTTAATGTATGTTCCAGAGTACTATGTCTCCTAATACTTTCTTCAAACTTTTCATCACAACTCATGGTCATTGTGAGAGAAATCTTCATCTACCCTCGTATTATTTCACTGTCATTTGATTACTAATGATTATTCATAAACTCTTTGCCACCTCTGACATTCAAGCTCCATATTTTTATTTTATTGTGCCATCCATTCATTGGTCACTTTATTGTCAGAGTTTCCCAGCAAATTCTGTTTCTCAGGAGGCAAAAACAGACATATAAATATGACAGAACCACTAAGTTTAGCATTCTTCCTTGTGCCTAGTACTTCAGTATTTTCAAACAACAAAACCTTTTACTCCTCTCAGCCATTCACATGAAGTTCTGGCATACTTGCCATTTACCCATACATTAAGAAACAGAAGTATCACAGTTTGCTGAGCAGGAGATCCTTTAATCAGAATCCTTCCCAGTAAGTAATTCATTGGAAGAGAAAGGACAGCATGGTGCTAAACTAATGAATGGATTCTGTGGTTCAAAAGGAAGTAGACAATCTCTAGTGACAGATAAAGGACTTAATCCTTTTAATATAAAATAATTACTTTACACTTTTAGATCTATTCCTGAGTATTTTAAGGAAAAACTATTCATAGATACCAGCACATAATTTTTATCTAAATTAAAAAAAAAAAAAAGCAATTAATAAGACTAAAGCAGTTAAATGTGGAATATTAAATCATGACTGTACAAGCAGTCAGGAAGCTTTAATGCAAAACCTAATTGTTTAAAAATGTTTAGAAACTGCTGTTCAAACATCAATACTTAGCATTATTTTCTATTTTGAATATTAAAGATTCAGGTACCTTATAGTGGATAACTCAATAACTCACATTGAGGAAACTGGAGGTGGAATTAATGTCTACATTAGAAAAATAAAAATATGATGTGCTTACCAAAATTACATTTCATTCTCATAAAAACATTCTCATATATCATGACATAGTCTAATTTTTACCTTCTGAAATAAGCTTCTAAAATCAACATGAAATCAAATTTCTAATTCTGTCTTTTTCATTCTTAGAAAAAGTGACTATAGTCCTAAAGATGGAAACCAGCTAAAAGTGTCCCTCTAAGCCCATTTTAAAGTGCACTTTCTAAACTTTTTGTAGACTCAAGATTCAGCGTAAAGACTTGAGTAAAAATCTGTTTCCTCTAGAACATTTTTACTATGAAAATAGTTCATTAGATTTCACTTGGCAGAAGTACAGACATGAAAATACTTTTGAAAACAAAGCTGCTGTATCAGCTAATGAACTCGTAATTGTTGTCCCTCACAGCCAAGCAAGCATGAGTTCTGCATGACAGCACAATGCATTCATTGCTCAAAAAACCTGATGTTGCTATAACTGAACAGCTTCAGCTAGATTTTTGAATCACTTGAGACACATGCCAATAGACAAATACAAATAACTATATCACTTTAATATGGTGGGACAAAAAAAATGCAATGCAAGATTAAAGTTCTGTTTCTTATGATTCTACATGCCATCTGAATGTGCGATATGTACTTTCATGTACAACCCAGCTAATATTACTCACTTGAGGCTCTTGTAAAATGAACACACCTAAGGTGTTAGCATATCTATCCTAGCTTTATGAAGAGGATAAGGAGAGAAATATTCAGTTCTTACACAGGTGAGACCATCTTCATCAGTACTGCTACTGATAGCCCTACAGGTGGCTAAAGCTCCAATACTAACATAACAGAATTCTCGAGTGGAGTGACTTCAGGCTTCACTGCTTTCTGGTGTAGCTCACTTGCTAATATGTTTTCTATAGTATAAAAAATTTTCCACTAAATTTAATCAGCTTTAGTGCCTCTCCTCTCATTCATCATTTCATGAAAACAAAGTCAAATAACTTTCACCACCTATAGATTAAATCATTATAATCTTGTGCTATACTCTCTTTTCCTTAGTATCTGTGGAAGTAATGAGGTACTTAGATTAATCCACACAGAGTAGTTAAGCGAGGAGTTTGGATCTACAGCAAACAGAAATAGAAACCAGAGTGGGCAACTCTAAAGTTGAATAAAGCTTCTCCTGTCTGCCACCAGGTACTTACAAAACACACTCACATTTTGTGTAATCTCCCCTTACTTGGATATTACATTCTTGTAATATCCAAATGGCCTGGAATACTGAAAGAAAAATGCAGATTTAAGAACCTGTATGTTCCCACCAAGATCTCTTTTATCTTTAAATATCCCAGGGCTAGCTCTTTGAGCTCTGGGCATAGTGCATTCTTTACTTAGCTCCTTCAGCTACTTCCGCTGCCACAGAAAGTTACAACTGAGAAGGTGATAGCTGATAAATGGAGAAAGCAAGTTTACAGAGGTTACCCTGAGAAGTCCTCACTACTTTAAAGTAACCTTGATTTCTTTCACTTCCCTCCCAACTGGTTTGGCAGGCAGTACTCACGTCCAGATGGTGGACAAGTAAACCTACTTGAACAGATTGTATTACAATGTTTTACACTGAACAGTTATTGGATTAAATGTATAAATAGCTGTGGGAACCCAGGACTTTCCTCTTTCAAATGATCATCATTCAGATAGAAAATTATCTTCCCTCTTGTCACTCCTCTGTGGCCCAGTGAATTCTGCAACATATTCCAAATCTCTGTGTCGGTGTAAGAGGACAGTTCAGAGTACGAACAATAGTCTAGAGGGGGAAAACAACTTACATACTTCAGAGTAGGAGATTTTTGAATTAATACAATAATGAAGATCATCTTAAGAGGATCCAAGCACCCAAAGGAGCAGACAGACAAGTGTTGATGGTACTTTATGTGAAGCAGCATTAAAATTTCCCGGAAGTCAAAGTAATATCAACTGCTCCCATTGTATCAGTTTCCCAGACATGCTTTAACCATAATACTGTAGAGAAGGCTGAGATGTCACATTTAATTGAAAATTTAACTCCTATTGTGAATGTTACAAGTTCATAGCACACAATGACTTAAGAAAGCTTAGTTTCTGTGCACATTATGGGCTAAAGTACAAGATGTCAAATCAAGTAAGGATTGTCCTTCTTTATGCACTAAAGTAGAACTTCAGGTAACTGTTACTTTTAAAGAAATTGCATTATGTTACCAGCCTCATGAAGCAGTATGCAGTTACATGAGACCATTTCAGTTTAAAGTTTTACTCTGAAAACTACATTCTCTATGAAGTCTGGTTAAAGCACTTTGACCATTTATAGCATCTACAGTTACAGGACAAAAACCCACAGATGTCAACACCACAGCAAATGCCATTTCATCTAGACCAGAACAAACCAATGTGTGTACATATACAGGCACACACCTCCACATCTCCATTGACTGATTTATTCAGCTTATAGGAAACATAAAAATGAAAAAGTTTACAGTGCATTTACAATGCATTTTAAGTGGAAAATTATTAACAATGCTCCTGACAGACTACAGGGAGAAATTTTCAGACCCCTTGAAGTTGCAAAATAGAGCTTAAAGAGTAACTAGCAAATTTGATAAAAGAATGTAAAAGTAGACAGTGGATTATAAATGTAGCTGGAAGCTGTGGATAAACAGAGAATGAGGAACCTAAGTGATTTTGTGGCAGTTATGTACAAGAAAAAACAGTGCATGCCCTAAGAGAAGTTCAAGGCAAGGTCATTTACAATTTTGGGGGCTCTCAGTGAATACAACCACCTTTAGATGACCCTCTAAGACGATAAAAAGACTTCCAGTAAGGGGCAGAGACATGTAAATTTGTTCTAGGAAAAGTGATGTTTATGTATTAGTTTGGAAGTATGTTGTAATATATGGTCAAGATGAAATAAATGTATAGTCAGGATAGAATACTCTGTCATAAAATTTCACGATACACATTCTTTAAGAAGAAAGACCCTCCAAATGTGTGCAGCGCTGTACTAAAGAATGTCTGCTTTCTAATACTTCAAACTCTGCTAAGTAGGTTATTCTCTAGCCAATTTTGATATCACTCCAAACCAAAAAAGCATAAAGGAAATAAAAAACAATTATAATATTTAGAGTCTGTCTAGCAGATATTAAGAACTTTATCTTTGCTTATAAACAAACTGCCCACTAGAGAAGTTAGTGCACTGCTATCAACAGACATCTGAAAAAAACTTAGACAAGAGCTTCCATCCATACCTAGCTCAGAAGAAAAAGTAACTCATAACAAAAGGAAAGTATTTACGCAATAACTTCAGCATTAATGCACCATTCCTGTATCATATCCTGTTTTTGTAGCAATTCCTGTCTCACCTACTCAATGGCTGTCACATTGTCAATAACTGAATCCACCAGCTGTGGACAAGTAAGAGGCAGAACAGTCCTACATTTTCAATTTTAGATTGAACTTCCTAGGAGTGACATTGTTGAAATTCCTATGAAATTCCTGCCAGTCACTTCCCATTTCAGTTGGAAGCTTTAGTAGAAATCAGGCATAGAACAGACAAATGGAAAAAGTTTTCACTGAAATGTTTTAGAGCTGAGCCATCAGCTATCAAGAGTACAAACCATGACTAAAATACTGAGAAGTGTGATGCAAAAATAATACAGAATTCAGATAACTTCACACCACTAGCTTCCAACTTCTAACAGATTTCAGAAATATTTAAGGATGCTTACTTCTGAGTACATTTGATCATTGAACTTGGCTTCATAGTTTTTATTTTCCCATACATATTTTTTTCTATCATCCAACCCAATGATAAAAAAAAAATCCTGCTTTATCAAAGAAGTTAACTTCAGCAAGTTCCCTTTATTTTCCAAAACACAGGAAAAACAGGGAAATAATGTTTGGAAAACATGTGATGGGATTTCCATTTAAGTTACAAGAATGTGTAATATTACACCAGACAGGAGGCTTGCACTTGAGGCTAACCTGTTTTTCACAGGATCTGAGGATAGAAGCTAAGTTCATCAACCACAGGCATGTGCAACACAGTAATTCTACTTCACATCCAACTTTTCAGTTGCACAGACATAGCAGGAATGGAGGAGAAAGAATTCTCAACGATCTCTAGGCCCCTGAACATGTTCTACACTTAAACACGCCAGACTTGGCCATGAGATCGAGTTATAGCCCCACTTAAGAGTCCAATAAAGAAAGCAGCAAGTGCATTATTTCCCCTAAGCATCATCTGAAAATACCTGATATCTGAAAACATCTTGGTAAAAGGCATTACAGTGGATTTACTTGAAAACAAAAAACACTTACTGCTGTGTGAGTCTGCGCACTCTTCAAAATTTCAGTGTTTGACTCAAGTAAGGGGAAGTGTATTCAATATCATCTTCACCCACGTGGAAGTATTCAGGTCCAACACCTCAGAAATCCCTGAAACCTACACTGTAAACCATAATCAACAGGCATGCTTGTACCACTGCACATGATCTGAACAGAAACCAGAGTATATACCACCTTAACCACATCACCTTAAGTACATCACTGTGTGATGAAAGAAAAAGAAAACACTACTCCAATCTAGCTGTTATTATTATTTTGCTTTTTAAATTGTTATTATTTTTAAGGACCAGATACATAATCCTCACAGAAGAATCAGTATACAGCCATCACCACTACTTTCTCCTGTAGCTGAAGTACACAATACTTTACCAGCACATATTCTGAATAGCACAGCTTTTACAGTTTTGACTTCAGCATCCAAACTCTGGAGAATGATCAGATTTCAGAAACATCCTTTCGCATTTTGTATTCCCTAGCTCAATATCACTGACTACACAGAGTGCTGGTACTGTGACCTATGATGAGGTGCTCTACTCCTGTAAATTAAATTGCTCTAAAATTCCCTCACCTAATTGTAGCTTGAATTCCTGTCTCTGGAAAGACACCTAAACATATGTAGATACAGCTACTTTATTCCTTCAGTGTATGTTGCCCTAGCCCTGCAACTCCTAGGGTATCTAGAAGAGCATTACCTGTGTCAGTCAAAACAAATTTCTACTCATTTTCAAACACCTTCTTTATCCGTCAAAAAACAAAGTAGAGAAAGGAACTTTATCTCAAAAAATTCTGTCTGCTCAGCTTTCTCACTCCCCTACATTCATCTCCCTTGCAGAATCTGAATTTCTAGCCATGTCTCTTATGGAAAGACAAAGATGCACACTAAAATACTTTAATAGGATTAAAAATAAAAATAATGTTAATTTCATATTTTAGTGTATCAGTACCCCAGTCAATCTAGTAATTATAGATTAAATGCAATTTGTATTTCACTGCAGTTTAATACAAAAAATCGTTGAGGGTCATATGGACTTAAAAAGTAAGAGAAGTACAAAGAACAAAATATTTGAAGTAATAATTTGAACCACTGAAGCAAACAAAGCAGCTATAAATATCAAGAAAAGTTTAAGCAGTACCAACCAAAAATACCTCTCCTACTCTATTGTTAAAATGACCACATTCCTCAGCATAGTGCAGAAATACCACTGCAATATAACAATTCATTATGCTAACCAGACTCTTGCAGGACAGTAAAGTTTCAAGTTAAAGGCCTAACTTTAGGTTCAGAATCCATCCCAGAAACTGAAAGGATCTGAGAAACAAAATGTGTGAAAAAGTCTGAATGTGTACTTATGACCTGAAAATAGGAAAGTATAAAGGGAATTAGCTAATTAATTACCTGAACAATTCTTGATTATTTTTCATGAAAAACAAGCTAAGTATCAAAAGACTTCATAAAACAATCAAGTTGACAAAAGTGCATAGTATAAATTATACAATAACCCCAGAAATGAACCTTAAACTATAAATGGGAATTTTACAGTATTATCTATACTTTTGCTTGACAAGCTCAAAAACCTCAATTGAAGAGATATTTACATGGCTCAGACATAAATACATACACAGTGAAATCTCAAAAAGCTAAATAGAAATGTTGATATCCAAGATTCAGTAGACTCTATGAAACTGGCCTTTTTAAGGCAACTGGATAAGGAAAGTAGCTGAACGTGCTAATTTCGTAATAGTAGAGAAGAAACAGTGATATGAAAAAGCTGAAGTAAAAGCAAAGTAGAAAATGGTTTCTATACTTCAAGCAGCAGATGCTACAGTCTATAACCTTGAGCAGCTCTGTGAGAACAAAATGTCATTCCACAGAGGGACTGCATAACTGTAATTACCACTTATGTTATGAATTTGATCTACAAAATGTTCTATGCAACACAGCCAAACTCTGCTAAACTTAATGACCAGTTCATCTGAAATTCAAAAGTTATTTGCTTTAGATTCAGCAGCAAAGAATGAGAAAAATTAATGGAATGGCATAATTAGGCTAAAGACTGCAACTGCTTAAGAAGAGATTATGAACCTGGGATATTCCAGAATGGTACTATCAGATACAATCATCAGAAGAAAGTAAAATCCTAACAGTAAATCCTATTAGGTGGGAAAACAGTCTGTCCAGAGAAATGCTTCAAGTCCTGCCACTACTTTAGCATTCAGGAAGAGTGTTTTCATGAAGAAGCCTGTAATGGCAAGGGTACAAATCTCTTCCATGTTATGGGACTATTTACTGTAACCAAATTATTGCCAGGCCTTTTTTTGAATTCTGCCAGAAGCAATCCATGCAATGCATGTATCATTTGGTTTATCTATCTTAGAATATGAAGGACGTGTGATAATCACACATAAAAGTATGAGTTTCCCTGTCTGAGTGTAGCTTTCAGGTTCACTATAAAATATCTTTCCATTTGTTTAATGGCAATCCCTCATTATTGAAAGTTGTGACAAAAAAATAAAAAGAATAGCAATTACATTTCATATACACAAACAATGAAGTAGATATTATATATTTTTATAAAACCTCATAATATTAGATAAAAAGAGAATAATACATTTTTTAAATATTAACTACTTTCAGATTTATTAGAGAAAGAAAACAAGGCCTAAACCAAATACCAGGTAAAGTTCCTTCTTTAGTTCTGACCATTATCTTAGCCAATAAAATGTGACCTTGAAAACACTTTTAAAAATGAATAAAATAAATCTGAAGACCCAAACCAATATCCAAAAGACCCAGTGCTTTCCCACTCTAATTTTACTGAGTGATTTTTCCAGAGCATGTAGAACTCAAGCAGATAGAATCTGTATTTTCCATGTGATTGCACAGTATGTGCTGTATAAATGGTTATAGAACAGAGCAGGGGAAAAGAGTTCAACCATTTTTCATCCGTCTTAGGACAGCAAGGATGCCAAATGGAGATATCTGGGACAAAAAAGTTTCAGTAATTCAATCACAAAATGCTACCAGGCTGCTATAAGCATCCTTTATTTCACTTACTTTACGCAGTCACTGAAGTTTTCTATACAGATTGGTTAAAATCAGAACTGCTAGTCAATTTTGCAAAGTTTCTGCAAAACTTTAGTTAATTAGAAATAAGAGAGAGAGAGATATAGATGTTTTATGGGGTTGTAAAAAAAAAGCAGAAAAAGAATTCCTGCAAACATTTTTTTCCTGTCCGCTGTCCCCATTCTTTTTAGCAGAGTAGAGAAAAACATTTAGAATTGCATTTAATGAATTTTACATTTTCAAGCATGACTTAGCACTGTCATTTCACTTCAAACTGAGGACACTTATTTTAAAGCTTTAAGCATTCTTTGAAAATTAAAAAAAAAACTCTCCTCTCTCTCTATTGTAACAATGGTTAACATGTCCAATTCCACAAATGCATATAAAATCTCCACTTAAAATACATCTTTAAACTGGCTAGAAGACAAATCTACAGTCAGGCCTGAGTTTCCCTCCACAGATTTAACCTTTGCCACATCTCAATGTCTAATAAAGTTTTTTAAGAGGAGTCTGCATTTGGTATAACTGCCAAACACTTTCATGCATCCTATCTCAACAGCAAAAACATGCAGTGCTCCACAGTCTGGAGACCAAAACCAAAATTTTCACAATTACAGGACCAAGAAGACTTTATATTCAAGTTTAATGTTAAACAGAATTTCAGTAGACCAAGAGAAGAAACTTAAACTTTAATTATCACAATGTTTTTCAAATAGCATCAGAGATACTGAGAAAGGACACATTTATTTCTTAACTATATGTGAAATTGAATATATGCTAAACACTCCCCATTCATCACGCATCTTTTTTCCTGTTTTCTTTTTTGCTGCTCACTCTACCATGTTTCCTAACATTTCTTTCAATTAAATATGCATGCAGAACATTGATCAGAAGAAAAGAATGTTAAGATCACTGAAAGCAGCACCAAGGGATAGAGTAAGAAACTAAGTAGTATTCTTTCCATTTTGAGGCAAGACCAAGGGCAGCAGGTTTTGCTGGCTCTAGCTCTGAATGTGTGAGAATTGCTACCTTTATAGTGAACCACTCCCAGAAATTAGATAAGAAGGACATTTTAAAGTAGAAGATGCCATTCTGGCTGCAACACGGTAATAATCAATAACTGTGAATAAACACGATAGGCTCACTATGAAAATCTATACAAAAATAAAAACATAATGCTGCAGAAGCAAAGGAATATTGTCAATCTACCCAGGTAATTTCAAATAAAACAGTAAAGTATGTTCAGGACAGAAGATTCTCTCAGAAAAATTATCATATTTAATACTAGAAACCTTAAAAAAAATACACAGTTGCTTCTATTTATTAAAAAAAACCAATCAACCAAAGAAACAATAATCTGTTCTTTTTATGGTCATGATGAGAACAAGAAATAACAGGCTTGAAAATGTAGGCCTTGAACACACAGAAATTTAGGTTAGATCTTTGAGGGGGGAAAAAAAGCCAGAAGTTGTAGAGTCACCACCACTAAAGACTTCTGTCGGCACATCATACATATATTTGTCGGGAATAATAAAATTATGGCTGAGCTTTGGGATAAACTATCAATTAGACTGTCTTTCCTACTCTTATCTCCCACAATTTCTGAAAACTGCCACAACTTCTACACTCAACTGGGGAAATGAGACAGAGAGAAAAAGGTAAAGAACTACTATAGATATATTAGTCTTGAAATTCTTTAAAAATAATCAGAGAAAACTAAGACATTGCAGAACCTTGCATTACAGAAGAGTAAAATTACATTATACGTCTTCAGCAGCTTTTTTAGTAGACTCAAGCTCAACAAAACACTTCCACCTGAAGAAAGCTTCTGTGTTCATCTAAACAGATATCTTCCCTGTGTCAGATTTATCAGTAATGACAAACTACCTACAGAAAAAGTTACTCCAATTGCACATCAGTGGTTTAACTAACCTTCTGAACCACTCCCCTGAAAACTCAAAAATAAGCATTACCGTCTATGAGAAATGCTATTAATATTGCAAACCCAATCTTCTCTTTCTGTGTTTCAGTCAAAAAAATGTATAACAGAAAGCCAAGCAGTATATTTCAAAGTCAATTACTCTGATTCCTTTAATTTTTTTAATAGTTTAACCTACCATAAATTTGTATAAGATATATAAAAAGTATTGAATACAATTTTATTATCTCGAATGCTGTGTAAAGAGTCAATTATTATTTTCTCTTATTATGCATACAGTTTCCAAGAGAACAGTCCTACTCCAGTGTCTTGTTACTACTGCACGATCAGTAACTTTCTTTACTTCACTTTAAATACAGGTACTGTTCAGCACCAGAATTCAAATCATAAAAGCAGGCTTTTCAAATATAGTTAGCTTCTAAGTGTGAGCTATGGGGGAAAGTTGAGGTGTTATTCTTCATCTTACTTTCAAATTAGACATTCCCATGTTTTCTATTTATCTCCTCAGTTGTGAAGACTGTCATAAATGTCCATAATATGGAAAAGGTACAGCAACATTAAAGCAGAGCACAGGAATGCTTGTGTGTTTTTAGGTTCATGAAGTCATTCTAAAAATAGCTTCCATGAAACCAGATGACTAATAATCTACTAATTCAGATCTGTTTTTTCAAATAGCTCTTTAAATTCTTGCATATTTAATCAAATTTAAAACCAACCTTAGCACTTCTCATATTTTCTAAATACAGCTTTAATGTAGTATTTCTCAATCAACACAGAAAATTTTAACAATGTTTTCCAGTTTCCCTGTTCACTTTCTCTGCTAGCATCAAGTCCTTCAGAAACATCTAATATCTTAACTCAGTCTTCTCCTTCCTAAAAAGGCATCTCCACCTCTTCCAGGCTCATAAAACTGATCCAGACACCTCTAATCATTCAGATTTTATGCATACTTTTCTATGTAGTCAACACTTAAAAAGATACATTAATAAAACAATAAAATCATTGTCTTCACCAAGAATACTTTCCTTCCTTAAGATTTAACTACAACATCTCAAGTTTTTCTAATTTTGGAACATTTTTCAAGTAATCAAGTTTTTATTTTTAAAATTTGATTGGGAAAGGAGTTTCTTCCCTTTAGTCCTTTACCTCTCTTTCTGGACAACGACATCAACAAGGACACACAAAAAGCACAGAGAAAAGAGGAAACTGAAATGTGAGTTGGTTTTATCTCATGAGATAAACATTTCAACCCTACTACATTAGCCTTTCTCTTGCAGTGTTCACTTTGAAACAATTCACTGTGTGTTCAACCATTTTTCCCACTTCCAAAAAAAGCTGTGTCAATCTTACCCGTCCTTTTATAGAAAATCTCTGGTTCACTTTACACACTTAACTCCCATCACCTTCTCCTGTTACCGTTGTGCTTCTGGACACTGCTGTGAACAGGAATGTCTGACAGCACAAGATCCTGCACTGTTCCACATAGTGCTCCTCAGAACAGTTTTAAAATGTTATTTCCAGACTACTTAATGTAAGTGCAAGTTTCATTTTTCACATGCAGATGTTGTCCTCATGATATATATTGGGTAAACTAATACAGTTTTTAACATGAAGGTTATAGAGCAAGAAGAGCCAGACCTTAGCTCTAACATATACAACACAGACACATAGAAGGTATAAAAACCCCCAAAAAACCAACTTAGACTTTATTTTAAGCTTGCATTTAAAGTGAAGCAAGCACTTACAGCATCACATTCGTTACTGTAAAGATACAGTCATATATCCACTATGTCTACATAAAGCCAAGGCTTTGTCTGTATGAGCAGTCCATTGTGTTAAAATAAAAATATTAAATTGGAATGAAAAATGGCAGCAAAAAGATCCAGAAGATTTGGATGTGTTAGTTTAAATCAGTTAAAAAGGAAAACACTGAATAACAAGCTTTTCAGAGGAGAAATACCTACGTGAACTGTAATACCAAACAGGTAGACAAACAAACAAGCATTTCCATCCTTTTATGTACCACCTCCACAGTAGGACTGGGAAACTTTCTAACAAGTAGCTGTAGATGTCCATTTTAATTTGCCATTATTTACTTGTTAGGAAAAGTATTTCACTTAAAAGAAAGATTATTTCAGCTATCTTGGTAGCACAGCTGGCACTCCACATGAAAGTGTCAACAAAAGTTGCAGTGCCAGCACATCACAGCAAGAGAGAATCAAAACTGTCAAACATTAAACACATTTTATTAAGGAAACCTAATAAGTTAACGTTTTGAAAATAAGTTAATTATAGCAGCAGAAGGGCAACACATTTACTGCTTACTCATTCCAGAAAGAGTGGAAAAGACAACGAATGCCTAGAGCGAAGGTGTTCATTTTTCACCACACCCAAGGGATTATCTCAATGATCAGATTACCTAGCTTGGTAAAACCACAATCAGACCATTATTTAAAAACTTAAATAAGAATTTTACATACTAGCTTTGGCCTTGTAAAATCATAGAATATTGTGAGTTGGAAGGGACACAGTGATTTGGAAGGGACATCGAGTCCAACTCCTAACTCCACACAGGGCAAGCTAAAAGTTAAACCATCACAAAAACGTTGTCCATACATCTCCTGAACACCTACAGGCTTGGGGCAATGATCACTTCCCTGGGTACCTTGTTGTAGGCCCGACCACTCTCTCAGTTAACAACTCTTCCCTAGTATCACATCTGAAATTCCCCTGAAGTAGATTTAAGCCATTCTTTCCACTCTTGTCACTGGACACCAGTGGGAAGGCATCCCTGTCATTTTACATCTTTGGCCTATAAGGCTTAGTGACCTACATAGTTCTTTAAAGAAAAACAAAACAAGAAAAACCCCAAAATTTTGAACCTGCTTCTCTTTGAGCTGCTAGTTCAAAGAAAGGATCAGCTATAAAAAAGTGTTCTTTCCTTCTCCTTCACTATCACAAAACACAAGTCCTCCCCAAAACACTAACAGATGTAAAACAAAAAACCAACCAAACAAAAAACCCAAATAAACAAAAACAAACAAAAAAAACACACACAGAAAAAAATCCCACAAACAAACAAACAAACAAAAAACCACACCAAAACACAAAAACCCAACCCTCCCCCCAAAAACCAAAAACCCAACCAACCAACCAACCCAAAAAAACCCAAAAAACCCACCACAACACAAAGCAAAACAAAACAAAACAAAGACCCAAGACTCCCAAATATTACAAAACTCTACAGTTTGGTTAAAAGCTAACTCCTCGCATAAATGAAGTTATAGTGGAACTGTAAAGAGACTCTAGTGGGTGGCCTAGCACTCAGTATGCAAAAACTTGGCCTGAAATCGAGGGTAACCTGCCAAGAGAAGTGTAGCCAGCTCCAGTAGCACAGAAACCTGGAGAAGGCAAGTATGTATACTACACATTTTTGCACGTTTCCCTATTCAAATAAAAAAATTGGTGAAGATAAGCTGTTGGTATGAATCACAATTAAAACTGCTTCCTTTCTCCTCTCTTACCCAGAAGACAAATGGAAGAGAGTACCATCACCTACACCTGCACTCACACACACACCTGCTGCCATCGCTTTGATGCTAGTTATTAACTCTGGGCGTTTCCAGGAGTTGCCACCATGCACACGGGATTTAACTTCCATCTCCCGCGGGCTCCTCGCCCTGTGTATCTGCCAGGCTCCCCTGGCCCACCGCAGACGGCAGCCCAGCCCTGCCCGCCGCAGGACGGCGGCTCCTGTCCCTCCTTGCCCAGCACCTGTGATTTCAAGGCCCACGACCGCACGGCACGGGCCTGGGCAGGGACAGCACGCTGGGCACTGCGATCCCGGCGCTCCTGCTGCCCTGGAGACGCCGCCGCCGCCGCCCATCATCTCCCCAGCAGGGCAGGGGCAGCGGCTGCCCGGCGCCTCCCGCCCCGCTCGGGGCTAGGGAGGGAGAGGGGCCGGCGGAGCGCGGGGGAGGCCGGGCGGGGGGCGCCGGGCGGACGGGGACACGGGGACTCCGCAGAGGGAGGCAGCGCGACAGGGCACCCCCGGCCAGGCGCGATGGCGAAAGAAGCGAACGTCTCTCCCTCCTTCTTTTTCTGTCCTCCCCCGAGCTGTCCGCAGAGGAGGAGCAGCAGCAGCAGCAGGGGGAGGCAGCCCCCGGCCGGCANCCCGGCACCCAGCGCCATGTTCCGCCCCCGCCGGCGGCACCTGCCGCACCGCCACGCTGAGCCGGCCCGCACCCGGCCAATCGCAGCGCCCCGCGGCGCGGCGCCGCCTGGGAAATGTAGTTCTGCGGGGGCTGCGCGGGAGCCCGGCCCGGGGTTCTGCCCGCCCGGGCTTCACCGCTGCTCCAGCTCGCGGCTGCCTGGAGCACACGGTGCAATCCTCAGTCGAGGCTGTACAACAAAACCAGACAAGGTAAAACACCAAAAAACCCCACCAAAAGCCAACCCCAACTATAAGGACTTCTTTCTTATGCATTTATGCCCATACACTTTTCCGATTTCATTATGCACACACAAAGCCATCTCTGCACAGAGTAATATTAGTGCAATATGTTGATACAATTAATTAGAATTTAATTCCCAGAGCATTAACTGTGCAGCTCTAAATTGATATTCTGATTCCTGATACAGTCCTCAAATCAGTTATTATGTATTTCTTGAAAGTGCACACTGCAGTGCACAGGATAGGTAATGTTGCATTAATGAGCACATACTTCTCTTTCTTTTCCCCTACAATTCCAAGTACACTCTTTATGCTATATTAGTTCATTACACACATCTGTGCTGAAGACTCAAAAAGTGGAACTATTCATTTCTTTTGAGATTTTGCTATATCGCTAGAAGGTCTTTTGTATTTTATAATAAAACACCCAAATAAAATAGTAAGCTTAGGCACCAAGAACGTATTTAAAAGTATCTCCTTCTTTTGGGCTGAGAACTTTTAGGTGATGCTGTCATATCAGATGCTATTCTGATGACCCAGATTAGCACTGAGCAGCTAAAACATTAAATAGGCCATTTTGTTCTCTTCAGCTATATTTGCAACATGTCTGTCAGAAGTTACATCTATCCCTAGGAACAGTAGAATGTATTCAAATAATCTACTGAACAGTTAAAATTTCAAGAGAGTTCAGACCATTTGTTGGCCACATCCACCAGACTGACTATTGTTGGGCAATAATAACCATAAAATGCTATGCAACCATGACACTGGATTACAGAGGTTTCTAAGACCTCTGCTCTAAAGAGACAGGATATATGTATTGTTCAGAACTGTGCATTTTTAAAAAGCACTTTCTTTTCCCTTATCTTTATTTAGGTAGGAGATAAAAATTCAATGGAGACTTTGCACTGGAACAAGAGGGGCATATGTTAATTAGTGTGCTAAAAAAATGACATTTCATTAGAAAATCTCAGGCCACTCTTGCTAAATCCAGAAGGTGATTTCACTGGAACCTTGTTTGAAAAACTCTTTATATCCTCCTGAGCCTAATAGATCCTGGACCTTTCACATTGTCACTGTACGACAAGAGCATTATAACTACTGAGCAAATGAGAACAACTGGGATCTCTTCATTTGAAAAGACTACAAAAATCATGTGACACAACTCAACTCTAACTGTCAAATTTCTTACATGTCTTTTTAACCAATAATGTCAATTTTTACTCACCTGAAGTCCATACCTTAAGAAGGAAACAGCAACGTGGACCATTTTGTTTTATTTCTTTTCTGTTCAGAGTTTCTGGTATAGACCAGAACTTTCATAGCCTGGCTCTTTTTATCTAGCTCGCAGGATAAAGAAGACTTCACACAGCTGGTGCAGTAACCAGGATGTACTTGCACACAAAAAATGACCTAGTGATCCTGTAACTGCAAGAGTGTTTTCCCACATGTGGGATACTCTGAGGCTATCAGGAGTCTATGGAGGTAGAACAAACCTCACAGATCCTGTGTGCAGCCACAGCTGCTGCACCATGGGGTGTATCAGCATGGACCTAGTAAGGAAAGCCTAAAGTGGAAGGAAGGCATCTCTTTATTCTTTCCTCAAGGAATGACAGAGGAAGAAGTATAAGCCTGGAAAGAAGTGCAGTGCTAGAGAACATGAGATTAATGTGAAGGATTACATGACATCTGATTGTTTTACATTTGCTGTGTCATTGTTCTTGAGAGTTAGCTCTCTTAACAGAGAGATGAGGGGAATGGGCGTCCTTACCTTAGCAAATAGAACATTTTTGGGTGCTGAAATGCAAATGCAGTGTAAATGACCTTGGGACAACAAAGGAGGTACATTTTGGGTAGAAGTCTTCTAAAGGCTTAATAAAGAAAAAATATGACCTATGCATGTCCTGTGAACTTAAATTTTCCTGTGTGATGTGTTAAATAGAAGAGTTTAAATGCCTCCTGTGAGGTGGAAGACTGCCTTTCTTAGTATCACACAAGGCCTCCTAAGACATGATAGAATAACCAGAGAAGAGCTGTGGGAATTGCCTAGAGAGATTATCAGAGCAAAAAAAAGTTGTGCGAGGCTCAGGTAGCAGAGACAGGATGAGTGCAGGAGCAGACAATGGAGTGAAAAGAAGGTGCAGTAGTAAGCAGGTGCCTTAATGTGACTCTGGAGACAAGGAGTGTTGTGAAGCTTGGCTAGGGAGAATGAAATGAGAAGCAGCTAACATGAACATGACAAGTTCACAGATCACTAATTCAGATCGGACCTTGCAATCCAAAAAGTTTTTAAAAATTTTGAAGGCTGAAAATAGCTGCATGAAGGGGAAAGATCAGCCTAACACTTCCCTAGGAGAGAAAAAAAAATGAACTCTTCAAAAGCATTTTGGTAATGCCTTGAAAAGTAGTTATTCCTATCTTGCATGCATGTCTTTTTTTTTTTTTTTAAACAAGAATATATAGTTATTGATTCATGAGTGAAGCGAATCAGCCCTCACAGAACTGGAACGTTTAATATAAATATTCTAATGTTTATAGGTGGAACTCAAGCCAGCTTTCTTTTTTTTTCTTTAAAGTAGTCTCCTTAAATTTAAATCTGACCTTTGTTACAGCCAATTGAGTCCTGACAGAAGACTTAAAAGAATTAGGGTTAACCATATTCAGACATATAAAAAAAAATTACTGCTCTGATTGTCAGGCATAGTCATTTTCCAAATTCAATTGGAAAAAAATTCCACAACCCTACAAATATTTTCTGCAGCAGTACAGCATTACAGGCTCCAAAACTAGAAACTTATTCAGCAGTGGCATTTTGATTTTTATGAAGCCTATCTATGGAATATTTATTTACACTATCAGCCTGGCCCAATGAGAGAAATGCCACGTGAAGCTTATATGCTGCAGCTGCATGGAAAGGGGAATTGCATTTTTTAAGTACAAGTTAACATTTAACTGACACAAAATGATACAGTTTGGTCATTTTACTATGATGAACCATCTTAGCTCTGGGAATGCTTATGTTTTTCCTTAAAACTAACGACACTAAAATATTTTTATGCTTTTCATTAAAACTGCAAGGATATGAAAAAAAAATATTAATTTCATCGTGACCTGGGATCAAAATGAATAATGTGCCAGCACATCCTGCAAGAAATTCAGACTTCTGTTCTAATTCCTGTATCTGGAATTTGTAGAAATAATAGGCTTGCAAAGTGACTGACGTTGGTATAATCCTGCTCTTTAGGAGATGGGTGTGGCGTGGAGGTGATGATACAGACGAAGTGTCAAAGGTGGTAGCAAGGGCTTCTTCAAGAGAGTATATTACAAACTTCTGAACAAACATAGTTTCTTAAGCAAAATCTTTTACTGCTTTTATATGGTCATTTAACAGTCACAAGTCAGAAGCTGCAAACTTTAACGTTGAAAAATGGATTTACTTTTACAATAAAATTTAAAGATATTCTCTTTTGGCTTTCAGCCGTCAACCTTCAGAGAGCCCTTTTTCATTCAAGCCCCATTGATCTCTCCCTACCCAATGAGCCACATCACATCCAAGTCAGGTCTGAAGGCTGGTATACTGATATATTTTCTCTTTCTGCTGTTGAAGATGAAGCATGCAAACCAAAAC
>VZTR01009169.1:51507-66851 GCA_013400775.1 Chaetops frenatus
AACTATTATACAAAGAATTAATAGTTGGAATTGAATATTCAACATGAAATAATTTGCATGTAAACCAAGTTTTAAACCACACCATACATTAAAAAAAGGGGTTTTTTTGGTTTGTAAACTTTCATTTTGCTTTGTTCATAAAAGAATTTCATAATATTATGATGAATGCATTGCATATTGTCTTGGATAAACAGACACATAGAGAATAGAATAGTCCATATATTCAGGGAACCTAAAATAGTAGTCTAAGCATAACAAAGAGTTTTCTTAGGATATATGTTATATTTAAGGATTTAAACTTTTACATGGTTGTATATAAATATAGATCAGTAATGCATGTTCTTACATTTGAGAGAAGGGCCAAAGCACAGATTGCATTACTAACTTGAGTTATTTTACCCCTCTGTGGCTAAAACAATAGTAACTGTGGTTAGGGATCCTGACCCTCGTTAACAAGTGCTGGTAAATTTGTACCGGCAATAATTTTTTTAAGCAGACAGAGCTTTTATCTAGCAAGAAAGTATCAATGCAATGCACCTCTTGCTTTCTCTGTGCATATGTGTACCTAAAGACTAATTTAGGAAAAGAATATATTATTATGAATAAATATATAATCAGATCTTTGGCTTCATAGTTGTATTTTTGGTGGATTTTGGTTTATATTCGTTTCTTCACTTTTTTACAAAAATTGTTTTGGTTTGGTAGTTCTGGCTACCCTTATTCTAGAATTAGCCTTGTCTGTAAGCAGTGGTGTGGCATCTGTAGTATTGCAGACATATTTTTAACCTTAAAGAAAAGGTATGGACATATATCAACATTATTGGATCGTGGAAAGCTTGGCTGAGGAAAGTGAAAATGAAAAGATTTAGAAAAATGTTTCAGTTCCCTAATTAACAGCAAAATAATTTGCAAAAAATTAATACCGTTTCAATTACTCTGTAATAACTGCAAATTCATACGATTTTCCCACTAGTTTAAATTTATATTTTATTTTGTCTTTAAGATATTTGCATGTTCAATAGCTGAAACTGGTTAGAAGGATGGTGAAATTAAATACTTGACTTTTGGATCCAGTTCTTGCTCTTGAACCTCTGGGCTTAAAAGCTTTTTGAAATTTTCCATTGCTAGCAAGTAATAGCAGGTAAAACTTAAAAACTCTTCCAATGATCACATGTAAGTCTTAAATGTAACCCCTTCCCCTCTCAACAGCTGTGCTATTATCTATGGAAGTTTGGCATTTGATTATAAAAAAAAGATGTGAAATTTCTTGTGCATTTTTATACTTCACTCCAGAATCAAGGCCAAAGTAAGTGTTAGATATGAATCATAGAATATCCTGAGTTTGAAGGGAACAATAAGGATCATTGATTCCAACTCCTGACTCTACACAAGAGCAACATAAAAATTTCTAATGGCATTCTCCAAATGTTTCTTGAAGACCAACAGGCATCACATGAATGTCAAAGTGATCCCTGCTGGGGTTATTTGGATGGATTCATGTTACCACATTCTGTTTGAGTTAAATTTTTCTACACTACTCAAGGATACCAGCTTGTTTAGACAACTTCGTAGGGGATCAGAGGAATCACTCTTTGAGAGCACTTATTTTAGCTGACAGTATAGACACCTTTTTTCAGAGTTGACGTCAAACTGTTGGTTGGCCAAAGATGAGACAAATTAATACCATTCATGGAAATAACAATCAATAAATATAATACTTCGGGTGAATGAATGAATGAATGAATGAAAAGCAGTCTGCATTTTGAAGTGCAGTTACTACAACAACTTCCCCAAAAACTCTGACCCTTGCATTTCTTAATGGTTGCTGAGAGTAGGAACTTTATTTGGCCACAAAAAGTGGCCAAAAAGAAGACAGGAATATGTTGAGAGACAAAGTGCACAAAACTTCTAAAAAATTTATAGTACTAAAAATTATCATCCTGGTTTCAATCATTATCTTGGTTACTATCATGTGGATGCCAATTTAGGGTTGTGGTGCAGGCCATTTTTTACTGCTTTGAGGATCATCAAAATTCAGGACAAGTAAAATACTTAGTAGTCTTGGGTATGAATATTTCATTGACAAACAACAAAAAAAAGAGCATAAAAATTCCCAAGTCAAGCAGCTCAGATGGTTATTTCAGTAACAAGTCTCCCTATGGAAAGGTTTAAATAAAAAAACCCATTTGAGATTGCTACTTATTTCTTCTCTAGGAAAGTTAAGACAAACATAAATCATTTCTGCATCAATAATGAGTCTTTTAATTGTACAGAACAAGGTTTGATCTATTCAGATCATAATTATTATAGAGTCTTGAAATGCTGTTTAAATGAAGATACTAAATATTTTTGTAAAATTGAATTTCAGTTCAAATTTTGTACTTTCCACGGAAGAACAAATTAGTGTTTTCTTAGTCAAAAGAACATAATTTAAGGACTACTGAATGTTGTTAAGTTTGCTGTAAATGGTCAAAACTATTTTTAATCACTCAAGGTGACAGAAATATAAATGAATTTTTTTTAAAAAAGGTTAGTCTCCTTAAATAAGCCATTAAAGAGTTAGTCAACTGCAATAACATCACTTAAATTCTAAATAATCTCTTAAGGAATGATATTAAGAGAAAATGAACATGCATTTGCCCAAGCATACTCTTAGGTGAATGCTGATAACACACAAATTTTAATTGCCCCTTTTAAGTATTCATCACTTTCAGAATATTTTTATGTGGGTACAAAAGGTGAAGTTTACTCTGGAGAATATGCAATGAATTAAAATATGATAAGGGGCCCTAGACTCAGTTTGTGAGAGATGATTTGATCGTAGATGGATGAACAATGTATGAACTTCTTTAAGATTCTAGGGAAAAAACACAAAGCTCTTCAAAGAAAAAGCAGAAGATTCTGCTGTGTAAAAAACTCCTCTGTGTTGTTCATTGTTTTAACCAAAACAATAAGTTTAGTTAAAACTGTAAGTCCCAACTTTAAACAGCTCTCCCTATGATCTAGAAAAATCAAATGGTTCTAGTAAGACATTTGGTAACCTAAAATGTGTTTCTTCAGCGTAAAAAAAATAGTCACGCATATTGAAGATTTTTGCCTATGACATTTTCAGAGGAAGAGGATTTTGTAAGTATAACTATCTTAAATATTTTACTTATTACAGTCAGCAACAACATAAATACGTAAATTACGCTATTCATCAAGCGTATGAGGATAATTTTAAACACTTGATATTAACAGAGGTAATAGAAATATTTTAATGACCTATAATAATCAGAGTAAAACATATAATTTTCTTAATGACTTCTTTTGCATCCCTGTGGATATTTCTTCCTCACAGAAAGCAATTGTAACTTACTGTGGATAGAAAATGACAGTGAATTCCATAGCCTTCCAACTATTATTACTTTTAATACTAATGCTTCTGAAAGACCACATATTTCAAAGTGCTGGTACATCTGCTAATTTATGTTTAATATGAGAGAGATTTTTGCTGATAACTGTTTATTTCCTAAAAGAAATCCCTCATCAGTTCCACTGAAGACAAGGTTCAGTGAGATTCTTGAAAGTCCTCAGGAGAGATTCTCCAAATGGGAAGACTAGTAAACTATACTGTTGGGATGGCAGCTCAGTTCACAGGCTATGAATGCCTCCCACTAGCATTTTTATCATTCTGAAATCATTTTAGTGTTCTTTGAATGCTGCAAACTGTTTTATACTCATACTACGAAAAAGAGGTTTTCTCCACTGAGAAAATCTGTCAAGCTATTGTACGTCTCCCCTACATATAGATACATTTTTAACATTTTATTTGCATGTATCTTCAAGCTTACTTATAAGGCTGTATTAGAGAAAAGAGAAGGAATAAGGTATCAGAAACCTAGAGGCAGTGAGAGCAATCTCCCTTCCCTTCACTTTCCCTGCTACTCTGTGAAGACCTGGGACTGATGGAAAACTTTTCCGCAGTATTTCTATTTCCCTATTTCCCAATGACTTGGGATGGTATCTTCAGAAATAAAAATTGTAGTACCCATAGGATCTGCCAACCTTCAGGTTCATTAAGATTGACCAGTACTGCTCCGCCTAACACAAGGACCAACTGTGTGTATTGAGACAAAGACCACTGTTGCCAGTCATGAATCACTTCTCTCACAATTAGCAGGCAAAGATCACCTGCCACCCCACCCTTTCCCTCTTCAGCTTTTATATACTCCCTTAAACTCTTGTAGGAAACCCTAAACCATCCGTCTCAAACAGCTGATTACAAACAGCACACACATACCCTACCTCATGATTCAGCTGTTACCTATGGTGCTATGACCCAATACCTCATGCTATTATGGTAAGACCATTGCCAAAGTAGAGTTCAAATGCTTCCATGATTAAGCAGATGTGCTATTTAGTGGGTTCTTAGTTTTGTGAGCTTTGTTAGAACTGCTGCAACTAATAGAATCAGCTTCACAACATGGGAGGAAATCCTTGGCCTGTTGCAGATCTATTCTGCATCCTCTTGTTTAAATAATATCATTTACATTAACTTATTAAACTTGGGCACATTCTAAAAACGGCAAATCAAAACCAAAGAGAAATAATTGTAAAAATTATAATTTTAGAGAACAGTTACAGGATGGAAAAACAGCAATTACGTGTGACCTAGGGGTTATGATCATATAATACGACCTCTCATTGCCATGCAGAACCCATGTGGTGGTTCCCTAACACAATTCTTCTATGCATAAGCAAAGAGATATAAAATTGAATTAGAAGAATACTACTGCTTCTCTCTAGCAACTAGTGAGACCAAACCTGGAACATTTTATCTACATATAGTACCTTCACTTCATGGAATGCTGTTAAAACCAGAATAATGTAGAAAAATTACTTATTTGAGAGATTAACATAAGTTCTAATATGTGGATGCCCTGGAAGGGCACCCCCAGGCTTTGGCTTCTCCCATGGAAGCCCAAGGACCAGTTGCCAATTACCCCAGTTCCACTCCCCTTGTTTGCCTTACATGGCCAAGTTGCAAGTTCTGCAACCCCATTGGTTTACAGCCCATTGGCCATTGCTCTCCCCAGTTTGCAGTATAAAGGCTGTGTTCTGGCAAGTTCCCCGGTCTCTGTATCCCCATTGTTTGCCCCTCCTGTTTGTCTTCCCCAGCTTCCCTGCTCTCTAATACATGAAAAAGACGATAGCAAGGATCAGTGATTAGAAACTGAAATTAGATTCATTCTAAGTAAAGTGCAAAGTATCCACAATACTAGCAGTGTGGTGTTGAAAGGCTACTTCAGAAATTCCCAATCACTTGAAATCAAGACTGAATACCATTCTTACACAGACATTGTAGCTCAAAATTACAGCTTATCTCCAGAGTGAACAAGTGAAATTCAGTGGTCTCTTCAAAGATATTTGAAAACGTGTTTTCGGGAGTATTCTTTGCATTTATAATTTGTATAATATTGTAATACAATGACTTGCCTTGAGTTTTATGTTGTCTCATTAATGGATATTGAAATCTTCTTTTCAAAATTCTTAATATTCTAACACTTGAAAAATAGGCACCTTAAGAAAAAGTCAACAGTTAAGATGAAATTACGTCTTTCAGCTCAGGGACATTTATCAGAAGCAAAATTACTTGCCTGATTTTATTTATAAAATCTCTCTGAAATATTGTGTCAAAACCGATTGTCCTTGACAAGTGTAGTCAGAAACAAGTAAAAAATGTTGATCAAGCAAGAGATGTTGGACTTGGTTTTTTTTTTCACTTAGTTTGTGGTCATAATTTCCTAAAATTTACCTTACTCTACAAAACTTATTAGATATGGTTGTTCACTATGTACTGCTTAGAAGTTTCTTGCAAGAAATTTAAATTTGTATGTACTATAATACAGATGGAATCTGGAGGACAGAATCAATGATAAAACAAATTTTATTCAGATGACCTAGAACAAATAGAACTGCAGGAAGGAACAATTTCTATTCCTTAATTTCTCAAAACTCAGTCAAGCAAATAATTATAGAATTAAAGAACTATTTAGGTTGGAAAAATCTTTATGATCAAAGAATTAAACCATAAACCTAGTACTGCTAAACCCACCACTAAACACCACTAAACCACATCCCTAAATGCCACATTTACAAACCTTTTTAATAACTCCTGGGATGGTTACCCAACCATTTCCTTTGGCAGCCTTTTCCATTGCTTGACAACCCTCTCAGTGAAGGAATTTTGCCTGATATGAAATATAAACCTCCACTGGCACAACTTGAGACCACTTCTTTTTGTCCCATTGCTTGTTACTTGGGAGAACAGACTGACATCCAGCTCACCACAACCACCTTTCACGTACTTTATAGAGCAGTAAGATAAAAAGACTTGAGGTTATCTGTGTGGGATCACCAGTCCTAAACAATCATTATGCTTAAATTCTAGAGATTTCTCTTCATGATAAAATTAGCACAGACAAAACAAATGTGTTCCATATTTACCATTTACACTGAGATTGTTTAATTGGTATTGATAGATAAAAGTATTTGAATGAATCAAATATGACTAAAAACATGTGCCTGGTACCAAAATAGCTATAGTCTTTATTTCTGCCCACATAAAAATTAGATTATGATTTGCATAATTATTTAGCATCTAAAAAGAATACAAAAAGAAAATTCTAGCTGCAGAAAAGATGTGTTGGGATTAAAACTCAAAAAACCCATTATTCTTTAAATATTCACAGGTTTCAAATCAGCTTTGACATCTAAGGTTTTAGATCTAAGTGGACTGGAATTATTAAAATACAAAGAATTTTCTTACAAGCAGGTATACTCTATCATTCTTCAACAATTTAATTAAAAGATGGACAATAAGTCTCATGTCAGCAGATGAGTCTGTTGCTATACATTGTCATGCAATTTAATCAGCAAAAACACAGCATTGCAGAATAGTGTTGCAATAACCTTTTTACTATATGAGCAAGGACTTAGGTTTAATCTTTAAACAATAAACTAATCCTTTCCTGACTGAATTTAAGGTACCACCTATCATGTCATGCTTGTTTTACCATTATCACAGCACATGAAAAAAATTGCATTCTTTATTAAACGCTTTAATGGGAATTTTAGATTGAATCATCTCTCCCAATTAGAGGGTATTCAAAAACATGAAATGCAATCGCTCTTTAGCTCTGTATTAATATGATGGTTAATCACAATTTAGAATTATATAAGCATGAAAAGGATAGAATATAATGAATAATTAATCCTAGCAGTTTAATTAATCTAACCATCACAAATTATATTTCCCTCAGTACTACATTTTCTAGTAAACATAGAAATATAAGTGTAATTTATAGCTAGCCCAACAAACAATCTGCTTTCTGTGTAACTGTATTGTTACTACCCCAAGTATCATGAGGTGTGTTAGTGTTTGTTGACCTTTTTGGACAACTTGTTTTGAAAAGACACTTATGAGAGCCAAATCAGCCATGTAAGGTCATATCCAGGTTGAAAATGTAAAACATTCTAAACTTTTGGTGGGTTGACCTTGGCTGGATACCACAGTCTTTGCCCTCTCCAGCTATAGCAAAAGGCTCATAGACCAAAATAAGAGCAGGAAGAGACCCTTCACCAGTTCCCATCATAGGCAAAACAGACTAGACTTACGGAAATTAGTTCAATTTATTACCAATCCAATCAGAGTGTGGTAATGAGAAATAAAACCAATTCTTAAAAATACCTCCCTGACATCCCTTCCTTCTTCCTGGGCTCAACTTCACACCTAAATTCTCTGCCTCTTCCCTCCAGTGTCACAGAGGGACAAGGAATGGGGGTTGCAGTTAGATCATCCCATGTTGTGTCTGCTGCTCCTTCCTCCCCCGGGGGCAGGACCTCTCACAGTATTCCCCTGCTTCAGCACGGGGATCCTCCCATAGGAGACTGTCTTCCACCAACTTCTCCAGACTGAATCCTTCCCACAGGCTGCAGTTCTTCACAAGCTGCTCCAGTGTGGGTCCCTCCCATGTGGTCACAAGTTCCACCAGCAAACCTGCTCAGCTACAGGCTCCTCTCCCCAGGGGTCCACAAGTCCTGCCAGGATCATGCTCCTTTGGACATCCACCTGCTCTGGCAAGGGATCCTCCAGGAGCTGCAGATGGATTTCTGCTCCACAGTGGAACTCCATGGGCTGCAGGGATGCTCCATGCCTCACCATGGTTGTCTGTTCCCAGATGAAAAGATAAATCAGAAAAAAAAACCTTGGCTTGAAAGCCATTTAAACATCAGCTTATACAAAACATCTTCAATCTGTGTTAGGTTCTATGGGGACAATCTTTCAGCTAATTTAACGTGTATCTATATAAATGAAAGTACCCAGAGCAAAGAGATTCAGCTCTGGATTAGGAAATGCAAATCAGCTACAGGAATACAAGCAGCAAAGTTAACAAGAGATTAGTGTAGAAGCTGCAAAGCTGACAGGGGATTACCTTTCAGAAGAGCTTACTAGTTTATTGTCATGAACAAAAAAATATAACAAACAAGATGAGAACAAGAATAACTATGAAGGAAAACATTCAGGGTAAAATTACTAAACTGTTCCTGCAGTGAATACATGGCACTGTATTTCTAAGCACAGGCCTGAACATACACTCCACACTAGACCTTCTGCCTCCAACCAGGTGCAAGTCAAAGGTGCTTTTTAAAGCAAAGTACTTGAAATTCATTTCAAAGCCTCACCCACATTATTCAGCAGCTGAGTTTCAAGCATGCTTCTGTCCAGAGATAGTTTGACTCCCATTGTAAACAGGTAAAATGGGTTTGCCCTAGAAAATATAAGAACAGCTGGGCAGAGACCTTGGCTGCTTCCTGTTTCCAACACACATGCACATATATATGAGTGCAGCCTAAATGACACATCAGTCAAAAGAAGGGTGTACTGTTGAGAGGCATTAAGCACAAGAAGTTAGAGGGTTTGTAAACATATCAGACTATATAAATATAATGTTAAAGCAGTGATGTCCTAGGCAATACTGGGAACTGGATTAGTGCAACTAAAAGTTGTCCTGAAATGTAGAAAATGGCACTCAAAGTTTATTTTGTCTACAGAATAGCAGGACTGCATTGGTTATTTCACAATATTCAGTCCTGTTTTAACATGTTTATACTATAATTATGTCTCACTTAAAAAACCCCAAGCTCAATATGCTGATCTGTACTATCTATCTGCATGGCAAATTTGAAAAGACTGAGAAAGCTGAATTCAGTTCAGATGAGGTCTCACCTGAAATCATTATCAAGGTTTTTCTTGTAAGTTAAATGCTTCAACTCTGTGTTCTGCTTCAGTGGGAGCAAGCATTTGCTTTTCATTACCTCTGTTCCATAGACTGGGGAACAGATGCCTTCCCAAAAAGAAGCTTGGAATTCATTGGTTTTGAGAGTATCTGACACACCCCACCTAACTCTCATACTCTTACCTCCTAAGAGTTATTAAGTTATTGGTTTGACCAATAAAATTTTAACTGTCAATAATTACATGGTTTCTGTTCTGGAAGTAACAGGAAAGTTACTTACACAGTTACTTACACAGAAGGGATCTGAAAGATAATTGCAGTGAACTTCAGGTCCTTTCCTAACCAACCACAGAACTGCAGCACCATAGAAAGTTAAAGATTGCAAGAAATACCTCCATACGCTAGCAAATGAATTAGGAAGCATTCTCTTTGTGAAGCTGGGAGTATAGTTAAAGCATAATTTAAAAAGTTATTAATATCCTAATTTGTTACAGCTAGTCCCTACAATAGTGGGTACATATGAAATATGGTACATATTAATTTCTGTCTAAACCAACTATTTTGTTCTCAGCTGTATGAGGAGTTAACTTACTTGATATGTGTAATGAAAGGCACATAATTTTTTAAACACTCTAAGTATTTACATTTCAAGGTCTTGATCCCAGTCTTGTCTTTATACTGCACACAATGCAAGTAGAGTATCATGCTGTATCACATTCATTGAAGTTCATGTATACATCTCTGATGGTCTGGACTAAATTCACACTGAAGCATTTGCTCTTCACAAATATTTCAATGAAACATATCTGTTACAGATGAATTAGCAGCAGCATGAAAGGATGTTTAAGTAAATCTGTGAGCCTAGTTCTCCAAAGACCTTTAAACCAAAGCAAAAGGCAAATTGTTTACCATCCCTAGTTAGTAGGCTGTTGTTACATTGAAATTGGACAGGTGCAAATTAAAATTATCCACACAAATTTACTTGAGATGCTAGATTAATTAAATTTTCCAATTTAATTATGCTGACATAATATTTGTGACATGCATATTGCACATCATTTCACTTTTGGGTAAGTCAGTTTCAAACCATTTATTCTTGAAACCCTACTATTATTATGCCTGCCTTAAACTGAAGAGCATATTTGTGATGGTGTCACACCTGAATAGTACAGGTTAAGGAGGAGATGGATCTGTTTGCCAACCTATCTTCCCTCTGCTGCTATAGATAACTTCAAGACAAGCATGACAGCATATTTTACCCAGACTTCCGTGCTTATGACTAATAAAACACAAAATAATGCCTGCAACTTTTGAATGGCAGCACTATCTTTAACATATAAAAATATAATCTTTAAGTTTAAAAAAAATGACACTGGATTTCCTGTGGAGCATGTAAAGTTGCTGCAACTGTTCTCATGGCAGTTCTGTGGGGTGTAAGCATCTTAATGTTGTAGGCTTTACCAAGAGCCTCCTAAGATTCTGGGAAAAGAATTTCAGGCTGATGGCAATTAAGCCTCCAATACCAAAATTACCCGTTTCTATTTAACTATGATATATCTGCTACAGCTACAACCCTCTACCACAATAGTCACAGAATATGGTATCAGCAATACCAGAAAACAGCAGTTATTTAAGAGAAAGAAGATTTGGCTTTTTAATTCCCTTAACATACAGTTAGTGAAGATTTCAGAGTCTGTTTTCAGAGTTTGAAGTCTCCTATATTCTGCTAAATAGTCTTGACTTAAAAAAGCTGTGGATACTTTGTATGTTATGCTCTGAGTGTTCAAATTCATTTTCCTCCCACCTTTTTGCCCTCCCCCATGACACTCCTGAAAGATAGAGTCAATGATGCCACTGATTGTATGTTCTGGAAAATTCTTCCACCTACACAATATTTGTAACAGACTCACAATTTTTCTTTCATTATTAAGAATACAATAAGCATTTAGTTGTGTTGGAAAGACTATAATTTCTGCCTGAACCTTCAGCTTCATTTGGGTAGTTTAGTCTCCTCCTTGTGAAAGAATAAGGGCACCCATGATCTTACTACTTTTGATAAGTAACTTTGACATACTACTTACTAAGTCGCTGTAACTTCCTGCAATACAAGCAGTTGGATGGCCAGATTCAGAAATAGCCTTCAAAAATGCCATTCTCATGCTTGCTGGTTTGTGGAGCAAGATAAAATACTGATCCTAAAGACCTTACCAGATTTGAATGCTGTATTTTTCTATATATTTTTTATGTATTTTCTTTAGACAGAGCAATATACTCTTAGTCTTAAATTACTCTCAAATTCGTATGAAGTAAAAATTCTGACCTTTAAGAAGTCAAAATGTATATGCAAGAAAAATGGACCATATATGAGTGATTCTCTCTAGTAGCAACTTGGACAATGCTTACTAGTGTCTTCAAGAAAGGCAGCACTTTTAGATATTAGCAATGCTGGATACAAATCCCCCACATACACATGATCTCAGTTGACTAGCTACACATAAGGGACTTCAGAAATGTTTTTACTGTGCTTATTTTTTTTTTTCTTGAGGTCATTGAAATTTTTAAAGAGCCCTTTTTTTTTTTTATTGCTTTGTTTGTTGGATTTGGTTTTCAGTTTGTTTGTTTTACCATGCATGACAATATATTTTAAATCATCTGTGTTAGATTGCAATCTATACATGATAGTTACTAAGTTACTCACAACAAATATAGCACTATTTCCTTTTTGGTCTATTAACCCCTGAGATTAAACTCCTGCTTTGGAAGGTTTTCTCCCCACTTACTTTTGTTTAGTTTTCAGCTTGTAATTGCTATGTTTAGATTTCCTCCCTGTTTGTTAATTTCTTGTTTTCCGATAGCAAAGCCCATTTAGTTGGCTTAGGAAGATACTAGGAATCAGAAAAGTGGCAAACTTCTGTGCCCTCTGCAACTATGTTCGTCACCTGTTAGTTTTGTTGCTATTAATGGAGCTATTTTTTGTTTTCCCAGTTTCTTTTCTTTTTGTTTTTCCCTGTGATTCGTGTTGGCACATCAGCTGAATGTCTGCTGTCACTAAACCCCCTAAGGTCAGTGTCCTGGTGAAACCACCACACTTGGGCAGCTCCATGGATGCTTTGCCCACTCGGTTAGTAAAATTTCAAGTGATGAAGGATTGCTATTCCAGCTTTCTGTAATACTTTGAATGGCAAATGCCACTGTGCCAACCAAGTGTAACATTACTATCAGTAACCACACAGTAACACTTGGGTTCACACCATGTACATTACTTACATGCAAAGCTGTGGATGACAGTTTGCTCTAGTGCCTAGGGTAGTCTGCTTTCTATTTGTGCTGTACCTTGGGTCCTGGTCCTTCTCCTTGGTAATTTTAGGCCGAGACCATTTCCACTGCTTCATCGGCACCACCCTGTCATGTCGGTCACTCACAGATGTTGTGCAGAACTAATTTCTTCTGCCAAATCAAGGTCTTTGGCAGAACTGCCATGGGCAGTTCATCCACTCTCACTTGTAGGATTCATGGTAGAAGTATCTCGATCTGTTTTATGTTAGCACTTCTTCCAAGAGAGGTAATACATTGTTATGAGATCAGCTCTGTACCAATTCCTCTGTGGCCATTTTATTTATCCAGGTGATTTCAGGGGATTCCCAGTACTGTGGGATTTACAGTGATTCCCGCTGATTCTTCATGTGGTGCAAGGCTGTCCACCAGCAGTGGTATAGTTCACCAGAGTAAGTACATGGTACAGTTCCAGGCACACACAGCAGTGCAGACACTTTAGCTCATTGGTGCCACTGACAGTTTTTCCTGAGAGCACTGCCACCTTCGCTTTGAGAAAGTCAGAGATACTTCATTACTCAAAAATAACACCTTGGCAAGGCAATGTATTTAAGCTGTGTATCTATTATCATCCACATAGTCACATATCTTAATCTACCTGTGGATCATAGTAAGGGTTTTGTGCTTCATTACCTGTATGGTAATTGAACAGAATTTGGGTGAGACTGAGATGCTGATGGTGAAATATGTCTTTACTAAAGACTTTTTATACAATTTCTTGCTATGCAATCTAAATCTCAGTATGTCAGGATTCTGCAAACAGTGGTATGCGTGAGGCTTTTCTGTTGGTATTTCCCAATTTGTGTGCTTGCTTTGATTTGCAACCCAAATGATCACTTGATATGTTTTTATTTGAATGTTTTTTGCATTAAAAATGCAAAAAATATAGAAGTACAATCAGCTGCTTTCTAAATTTTTCTAAATCTATTTAGTTACTTCTTGAACACATTTGACAAAAACTTGTGGTCATACACGCACACACATCCTATTTTTGCATGTTAGTTTTGTTGATAAGTTTTTAAAATTTTTTTTCCTGATTGTTGAAATTCTCTGTTAAATATTGCAATACAGAGCATAATACAAGAGAAAAAAACAACACTGTGTGTTTTTCTGTGTTCAGATACTGTTGATAAGAAGGTATAAAGAAAGAAAAATAGGCAATATCCATCCCAAAGATGCACATTAAAAAAACTGGGATGACAATCATAAAATCATAAATGTCCTAGTGGCATCAAGGCAAGTGAAAATGACAGCGGTTCCAAAATACATCAAAATGCCTGTAGTTTTGAATTATTGGGGATATTATGTATCTATGTGGATTATATTCAGCTTTTGATTATATTATTTTAGGTGAATAAAGGTAACTGTAAATCTAATAAATTTGGTCTTTTGACAGGTTTTTTTCATAAACTACGTGTTTAAAAATTTAAATAGCTTTAACAAAGCAGATCTAGAATACATGTTGTATATCAGAATAATAAAGAGTCATCAAATCAGAATGCTTCTGGTGGTGCTCTGCTGAGAGCAGCTGAATGCTACTATTGAACATTTTTGTTACTGTTCTAGCACTAAAAAACTCCTTAGACAAACTGCTGACAAAACTTGGAGACGGTTTTGTTACTATCTGTTATCATTACCAGTCTTGTTGAATCACTTAGATCACATAGCAGGCATAAGATATTCATGAACACAGTATTTTATGCATCTATAAAAAATAATTTCAGTCCTTGGTCGTGGACAGGGGAATCCTGAAAAGGATTTATGAGAGAAAAATAGTTCACAGTAACCTCAGTGTAACTTGATCCTTGACTGTAAACAAAGAAGTGGGGACTTAATCTCTCAGGGTGATGTGGCAGACTGCATTGTTGGAATACTGCATCTTTTACTGCCGTTCATGTTTAACAAATTGGAAAAGGCAGAGAAAAGAATCAAAAATCACTGAGTGCTGAGAAAATGCCTTGGAGGAAGAGACTTAAAAACTTAATCTGTTTAGCATGTCAAAAAGAAGATTGAAGGATGGCTTGGCACAATGCATAAGTATTTCCTTGAGGAGCAGATACCTGGCATTAAAGATCTTTCTATTTTAGCAAGGAAAAGCTTTAATAAACCACAGTAACTAGAATCCAGACACAGTCAAGGTAGAAAGAGGACATGAATTTTTAAAAAGAAGGATGTTTGTGCACTGACTCAAACTGATGGAAAGAGACAGGATTTAACTGTTGATTTTTGGTACAAGACCAAATGTCCTTTTAAAAAATAAGCAGCTGGCATCCACTGGCTGAAATTCAGTGGCAGATATTATTATACATAGGGTCACAGTAGGTGACATAATGGTCTCTTCTGGCCTTAAACACAAATGAAAAATTCCTATATGAATATTAAGTATCCGAATTACAAAGCAGAACCACATTTGCATTCACTAGTGTGTTTCAGGGTAGACTCTAATAATTAGTTTCATTAGTAGATGCTAATAATATGCATCTACTTCTTTGAGAGCCGAACTCTACAATCAGATGTCTGAGTAGAGCTTTGCAAACAAAGCTACTTAATTCGTGTAACATAATCAACTCAAACAGTGGCATACATATTAAGTTGGAGCCTTGATGTGGTGAGGACAAAATCTGAGCAGTAATAACCCAATGCAGCAAAATGGAGTTTTGCTTCTGTCCCAACAAGAGCAATTCATTTGTATCCTTCATCAAGTGACCAAGCAGATAACCAGTAGATGAG
>VZTR01009169.1:92850-103542 GCA_013400775.1 Chaetops frenatus
ATAGAAGAGCAGAAATCCAAAGGCTGGGATACTGTGTTTCACACCACACAAACTGCAGTATTGGAGTCCTTCAGAATTGTGGTGGGTGTTAATTCCATCTTTTATCTGCTGTTTTCCAACAGAGGCAGCAACAATAGCTCCTTCAGTCTACTGAGTGGCTCCAGCTGAGTGGGGGAAGTGGGGAAAGCTAGCCAGATTCTGGGAACAGCAGGGAAATCAGCCTTTATAAAGGAGTCTGGTGAGGGAATTGGTGCTTGGCACTGCAATACAGTCTGATCATTGTTCCTGCACAGCAAAGGGACTTTCAGGAAGTGCATTGATGTTCATGGATTTTATAGCACAATAGTCCTATATGGTTCTTCCTACAAATAGATGGAAGTCCTTGAAGGAAAGAGTTGTACAATACTTTTCCCCCTCTCCTTTGCTGATTTCCGTTGCAAAAAGGCCCTCAAAATTTTAATTCCTATTCACTATTAAACACTACTACCTCTAACCCGGTTCTTAGCACAGCAAAATTAACATATCTGTGTACCCACCTTGCTATTCACACAGAATTAGAACACAGACTTTCTCTTCAAGGGCTGAGTTTTTAAACGTCTTCTTTAAATCCAACATTAACTATTTCTTGTGAGAACAGAATTGTGAACATGGAGTGGAATTCTATCCTCTGTAAAGTCATTCACATCAGGATTTGCATAAATGTATATCCAGCTCATCTATGTCATTACCCTGAGTTAGACACTAGCAGGATACAATGGAGATCAAATACTAAACTTCCAGAGCAACTCATGGAAGTTTGGATGGTCAAGTGGTGTTATGGGGATAGACATTCAGCTCATAATTTCTCCACATCTTTGGAGTTCTTGTTCTCCATTATAGTCATTTAAGCATGGCTGTGGACTGACTACTGCCACCAGTCCTGTTAAGATTGAATTATGTACTACACCAAAATATCTGTTTTGTAGACCTGATCACAAATTCTTTTGGGGTCCCCACCACTAACACTTGATCTTAATTTATTGGTGATAGTTAAGTGTTAGAAGTCCTACATACCTATAGGAAAGAAACTGGAATAAGTGTTTAACTAATAAGAAAATCTTGAACTTATTTGGCGATCATATAACTTCATATTTGGAGCTGAAAAACAAATACGAATAAAAATACAGCTATAAATACAAAAAAGCAAATCAGACCAAGTCGTGCTAACACAAATATTAGCAATTTTCCTTGAAGTCTCCAAAACTGAGAAACTAATCATCAGAAATTCATTCAGTTTGTCAGATTAAGGTATAGAATAAGCAATTAAAAGACTTTTTAAAATGTGTTATTTGTCAGATTCAATAAAGTCTATTTCAAAACATGAAATTTTTTATTTTGTATTAATTTTCATGTTCATATTTATAGAATAAAAAGTCTACAATTCTTTGATACCCAGCAACTTACTTCAGACTTGTAAAATGTCTTAATTTCCTCTCTTACTAAACACACACTGCAAAGAGAAAGATATCCAAGCCTTAAAATCAGTGTGTAAGACTGTACTACACTATGAACCTTGCATCTTCCACTTTAGCAAGGATTATTAGGGGAAAAAATGTAAGAAGAGGGACAGGAACTATTTGTGTAATTAAGACAATAAAGAGATTGATTAAGATTCAGCTCTTGTGCCTCTTATTATTTCAAATAAGAAATTAAACTACTTTGTGCTGTAAAACAAAGATGGTTGGATAAAAACATTGCAGTGCCTTACATATCATCCACCCTTCTTTCCCTAATATCATAACACCAGTTTGATAAGTCCTGTTTTGCTAGACCATGAAAACTGTTAGAAGTTTGGGTGAAATGTGCAGGACAGTCTCAGCACAATATATACTATTAAAAATCAACTTTTTTTTTCAAAATTTTAGGCTGAAAATATGGATAATTTTGTAAAAATAATTTAGAAATGGTTATATATATATATATATATGAATAATCTCAAAGAAAATTTATTCAATAAGCCAAACCTTCAATAAGACAGAGATCTGTGTTCAAGTCTTCCTGCTGAAAGCTATGATCCTTCAAACATTTCACTGAATATAATTGACATAGAAATATCTCTGATCCTTTAGAGACAAGATATAAAGACTGTGTTTGCACAAGTTGTCTATACTACATTTTACTAGACAAAACACATCAAGCATATTGTCACTGATCATATTGATCAGCTGAATGACTTATTTCCTTAGAGTATCATCAAAAAGGAGGATTATGCAAACCTAGGGTAGGATCCTGCCTTTGTTTCAGGTTTCTCTTTGTGTCTGCTCATGAGGTTGCAGCACATTTAGCTAGAAATATGTCTCAGCAGTTCCTTAAATGCAGTTTAAAGTCTGGAAGGATTGCAGGCTCACAAAGCAGGT
This sequence comes from Chaetops frenatus, assembly GCA_013400775.1. Lineage (NCBI taxonomy): Eukaryota > Metazoa > Chordata > Aves > Passeriformes > Picathartidae > Chaetops > Chaetops frenatus. Next base: position 95,247 of record VZTR01009169.1, read on the forward strand.
GTAAACAAGCCTTTCATCCTAAAATTTCCTGAAAGCCTCTTGTCTTCTGAAGGCTGGGCTTCTTTCATGCTTCCTTCATCTGCTCTTAGGCTCTACTCCCTGATTTTGCTCTTGATGTATTAGGGAATACTCCAAACTCCTTGTTAGTTTTCACATTTTCAAAATCCCCAATCCTATCACATTTTTCCTGAACCTGAACTCTCTTTTCCATCCATCTCCTCCCAGTCCTAAAGACTGCCTTACATAACTTTAGTCTTACCAGATTATTATTTTCCTTTCCAAGACTCTGGTCCTAACAATCCCTTCACCTCTTCCTCTTTTGCCCTTTCCTTTGGGAATGGCTATTATTTCTCAGTTATTTCCTAGCATTATAGGTAAGTCTCTCTGTCTAGAACAGTAAGTGGAAAATCAACAAAAGAACACTCAGCTCAAGGAGCTGAGTTCTTACTTATAATGAGATCACAGAAAAAAAAAAGCCTGTACCACACATTAGAAAGTGTCAGGAAAAGGAAGAAAAAAAGTGAAAGTTTTATAGAAATTCTAAGCTCCAAGAGTGTTAAGACATGTTTATTAGTATGATGAAAAAATAATTTATAAGGTTGAACTTTCCATGATTTAGCTATTATGTTCTTCTTATTGGACAGAATTCATTAGTTCTTCTGTCTAAATATTAAAATATTAAGAATTCTATTAATTAGGTACTTAAAATTCAAAGCATAGATAAATATTAAGTGATTTTTGAAAATAAAAGAAAAAACATTAGCTACTACTAGTTTACCTATTAAATCTTACTTTGACATTAGGGGGAGGATATTTGCTAAAATAATGGAGATGTCCTAAATATTTCATGAAGCATGCCGCAGAAATCACTAATGTATTTCTTTCCTACTGCACATTTTTTGTGCCATCTGAAATGGTTCAAACAGATTAGGAGGATGAGGGGGAAGGGGAAATACCTCTAATCTATATATTTTCAGAGCATTGGCAATATTCTGTTATTATATGTTAATCATGTTTGAATCAGGGGAGAATCTCCAAAAGAGCTGCACCACTTTTTGGTATAACTTCTGTACAATTTTGCAATAGGCCTGCAAAATTGCTTTTGTGAATTTATGTTAGGGATTAGTGTAATGTGCAACATAAAGAAATGACAAAAAAGGTGTTTTAGAGCACTAGTTGTTTTGTTTTTTCCTTTTTTTTTTAAGCCTAATTAGTTGTCATGGGTTTGTTCGAAACCGGGCGGAAACACCATTTAATGTAGCGGTTTCACATTCACCTGCTCGCCTGCTCACACCAGGCGAGAGTGTAGCGTAGTGATTTTATGAGAATAAGGATTAAGAGAAATGCAAAACAGGCCTAAACTNNNGGTTAGGGGATTGACAGTTTGGGGAAAACCATACAATAAGGATAGGGGGAACATGGGAGAAACCATTATAACTAGAAAACACACCACAACAGGAGGATATTTGCTAAAATAATGGAGATGTCCTAAATATTTCATGAAGCATGCCGCAGAAATCACTAATGTATTTCTTTCCTACTGCACATTTTTTGTGCCATCTGAAATGGTTCAAACAGATTAGGAGGATGAGGGGGAAGGGGAAATACCTCTAATCTATATATTTTCAGAGCATTGGCAATATTCTGTTATTATATGTTAATCATGTTTGAATCAGGGGAGAATCTCCAAAAGAGCTGCACCACTTTTTGGTATAACTTCTGTACAATTTTGCAATAGGCCTGCAAAATTGCTTTTGTGAATTTATGTTAGGGATTAGTGTAATGTGCAGCATAAAGCAATGACAAAAAAGGTGTTTTAGAACACTAGTTGTTTTGTTTTTTCCTTTTTTTTTTTAAGCCTAATTAGTACTAGTAATAGCATAATAACAGTCATACTTAACTGTTCATCTCCTGAAAACTTGCTGATTTTGTCAGACTAATGGATGCAGTGTAGCTTATTTTCTGTACTTGCTCCAAGCTAATGGTTTCCTCATGGCAAAACAAAAAAAATTAAAGAATATTGTCTGATCCACTCAATATTTTTGACTTTCAAGAAACTCTTCATATTCTTATGATCTGTATCTCTCTGGTATGCAAAACACTTATGGTTCCACCAGTACTACTAATAAAAGCGTCAGGTGGTGAACCTGGCATTTTAGCCACAGTGCACATGCTAAACTGGAAAACACCTATCAGAGAAGAGATGAGTTTATAGGCACCATTAATCCAAGCTTTATATTGTTTGAAAGCCATGCACCTAGAAAGCCCTAGGGATCCTCTATTTAAAGAAAAATTTGGAGAAATAGAGCATGATGGTGCATAATCTCCAGTGTGCATATACAACAATATGCAAGGAAACAGTGGGTGGCCTATTGAATAGTAACAGAGGCACAGATGAATGAAAAGGAATGTCAGCAACCAAGCGCTGTGGTTTCAGCTGGGTGAGTATAGGCTAATACTGCAGTGGCTTGCTCAGCTGGCTTTCTGCAGTTTTAATGATGACTGATGCCTCTAGTTAAAAAGCAAAATTCAGCCAAAATATAACAGAAGAGTGTATGCAGAGCCTATAGACTGCTCGCTCAGATTTCTGCTTCCCTTTGATCTTCATGTCCATTTACTGTTGGTACAACCAGCTGATTATACAATCTTATTTAGACATTAATATACTTACTGTTTGATGGCAACTCCAGCAGACACAAGATACATCCTAGATCTGAGTGTCTATTTCACTTAGAAAATGAGGACTTTCTGGAATATATTGATAACTAGCTAAACACCATCTAGCTCCTAAGCTTTACTGAGTACTTGTTGCTGCAGTCTTTGTTATGAACCACAAATCTAATGTTACAATTAAAAACCTATCAATAGATGACTACACTCTCTGCCTCCCGTGCTTAGAGTATTTCCAGCCATTGCAGGAAAAATCTGCAGGACATAATTATGTCAATCATTCAGAATATTTTAATACTGACAGAAAGTCTCTCTCCTTTGAGACATATGTTATAGGGCTAATATCAGTGTTTAAGTGCTCTATATAAAAGTTTATTTCTATCCAGATACCACTACTATATCCACAAGTTCTGAAGTGCCCTTAAACATTTAAGTATATTATGACAAACACTCAGATAAAAGCTTTATCTCTTATGTTTAAGTATAGCCCTTAGAGGCCTATGTAGTTACACAGATCCATAGAAATACGCCTGTAAAATAAATGTGTTGTGAATAGACCTCTGACTAATTATAGTAAGACTACTTTTTCCGCTATTGTGTTGTATACTTATGTTGTTAAGGGAACAAAGAGGTAGGGAAATCCCACTTAGTTGTTAGTGTTTCTCATTTTCCATCTTGCAGCATACCTTATGCACACTAAAGACCTCACTTGTTGAGATATTACTTACAGTTTGACACTGAGAAGACCTTCTATTCCACATTAAGTTGTATTACAGAACTAAATCTTTAGCACTTTCCCAGTAATTTTGCAGCTTGTTGGGGTGTCCCAATTCAGTAGGGTCTGTAAAGACCACTGTTCATACACATCTGAAACACTTGCTGGGAAGGTGGGAGGTAACATCCAGGGTTGGGTTGCCCCTGAACAGAGGACAAGTCAGGGGCTGAGGATGGTGGCCAGACAGGCTCACTAGCAAACAATACAGTCTGTAGGCACTTAAGCAGAGCAAGTTCCAGAGCAGTAATTGGGGCTACCCACAGTTCAGGGACTGTTGCAAAAACCTTTAGCAACAAGACAGGTCTGGGGTTAAGCCAGGAAGTCAAATCAGGCAAGGTGAGGAGAAGCAAGAATTAGCAATATGGAAAGTTAGGCACACACATGCCTAGAATGCACCAAGCAAAAAAGAAAAGCCAAGGCATAAGAAGAAATGCAGCTCCCAAGGCAACGAAAGGAGGGAGTGTGGGTAGAGGCTCATGCAGCTCTTTTGCACACCTTAACTGCTGCTGCAGCTGCCTTAGGTGGGGCTGGGGTTGTGAGGCTGGGACACATCAGAAGGGACCTTCAGTACACATGCTTCAGTCCCATGTGGGGAAAAGCAGAGGTGGTAATGTCTGTCAGTGTGCTCAGGTGGCTTCTCAGGTGTTTCTGAGCACACTGCTCTTTCTGTGCACTTTTCCTTGGTTGTGGTGTGTGAGTAACTTCTGAATATCTGTCTAAATATGTTCCTCTTTACGTTACTCCTATGTAGTGTCTTTGAGGTTACGTTTCAAACTTCAGTTCTCAATATTACAATTCTATATTTATAAAACTTCTTTTTTTTTATGTTCCTCATGTTGGTCTGTTCTTTGATACTGTTAATTTCCATAATTGTCTATTTCTGCATGGAATTTGTATCAATACATACAAATGTTTCTGTAAAATAAAATTGATTTCCAGGAAATAGAAGAGTTCTGTTTACTCAACACTCCCAAATGTACACCTTTAAAAATCATGTTCTCCTAAAAGTAATAATATATGGAAATAATTTTCTATTGTATTTTGAACAGTTGGGGATTATATTTAAAAGGTCTCTGCAGTAAGGTCTTGCAACCGTAAACAGAAGTTTATAAAATATGTTTTCTATGTTTTAAGTGAATACTAGAAGTATTATAAAATCATTGAAATCCACAGTGCAAGGCTCTATAAAAAGATACAGCAACTACAGTACTGTCAAGGGAGTTCCATAAAAATATTAATAACTTCACAAATATTTTCTCTAGATAACTTTTAAAGTGAAATATTATAGCAATGTGGGGTAGCAAATGATTATCCATACACTGCAGGAGTAATTTTTCCTTTTTAGGCCTGATTCAGCAGGTAAGTGTCTGTTTTCAGTCTTCCAGCATCTTCAAGGAATTTCACCTTGATAATGAAAACAGTATCATAGATTTAAAGTAGTTTCTTTTTTAATGGCACCAGCAGTCTTTTCTTTATTTTCTATGTGAGTTTCTGAAATACACTCTTCAGACATATTTCAGGGGGGCTACAAAATATATTCAGGCTACTACTTGCTATATCTTAGAAACATCAAGTTTTATTCCACTCTCATTGTAACAAGCCAATTTTGAAGAGATGATGTTATAGTTCAGCAAATGTAGATTTTGAGATGTGAGCCAGGTTCATGACACATAAATTATATAACTTAAGATGGAGTATAACGCCCACGTTACAATAGAGCTATGTCTATTTCCTGAGTTGTAGAACAGTCTTGTCTTCTGTCAGTGCAACAGCAACACGATAGGATTTTTTTTATGATTAGTGACTCTGTATCATATTTGCCCAGGTTCTAAGTAAAAAATGAAAATAGTCCCAGCTGCAGCCCTGCACCTGCATCCTCAACCTGAGATTTCAGACACCATATATCCTTTCAGGCTGTCCTATATTTACTGGTAAATGAAGCAGCTACAAGGCTAAAGCCTCTTTGCAGTTGCTACTCTCTTTATTAGGTTGCACAGGTGTAATTGAAGATAGAATTTTACAATTTAATTAACAGTACTGTTGAAGATGCACGAGATAGAAACCCCTCCCTAGTTTATTATTCAGCTGTTTATGTTAGTCCTGTTACTGTTGTGTCTCTCTAAGGTTACCAGGTGTAGAGAGTAATAATTTATTTCTTCCCTTGAAAAAGTATGATGGAAATCTGAAAACCATTGGACAGTCTTGGAGGCAACAACAAGCCTTGGAGGAAGATTTCATTGTTACACAAATGCTTTACCAGTTAAAAGGGTGGAAAACCATGTAAATGAGACTGTTCAAAGTGTCCAGATTCCATGAACTACAATGTCCAGCTTTACACATCAGTAGAAGAACACAATTATACAATAATTTTGGAGTGTATAACTGTGTAGTTCGTGGCAAGCAAATGATATCTTTGCTGTTTAAAGCTTGTCCCCATGGATATACATGGAATTCAAATCCTGACTGATTATGAATTTATAGCTAAGCATCTATTTCCCCTCTTCACTCCTGCAAAGATATTCCAGCTTTAGAAAAAGGTAAACTAATTTTGAATTTGTTAATATATTTTCTGATATGTTGCATGCTAAGATAGCAGTAACAGAGGTGATTATTATGGTATTTAATCAGACAAGAAACAGGAAGTAGGTACATTAAGAGAACGCGGTGCCTGGAGGCTGGATCTCAGATTTACAAAACTCAGTTCTGAAAAATCCTTTTTCTAGTGCTGAATGATTTTAGCAGAAAGATTTAGACCTCAGGTTATACTCACCTGGAGCCCATGGGAATTGCTACCAGTTCTTCAGTGGTGCCATAGGCTGAAGGTGCTCCCTTGGTGTGAGCAGGCAGTCCCAGGGATGTGTGTACTACATTAGCCAAGTGCCAAACCTGGGGTAATTGAGGCCCCAAGTACTTGCAACACCATTCCAAAGACTATTCTGACACCCCTTCAACTTTTACCAGCTGCTCCTACATGAGGTTCCTCTTGTCTGTGTGTGTGTGTTTCAGTTTTGCATATTCACCCTGTCCTTACACATATTCTCAGTGATCTGCTTAGTGTTCACAATTTAAGCTTTCTTTTTTTTCCCATGATACTATGCCTGCATGGTTTAAATGACAAAACAGTTCAAAAGCAAATAATTGGTAGATTCTAGAATCAGTAAAATTTTCAAAATTTGGAAAATTTTATAGGGTTGTCATCCCTAATGGTACTCTTTGGAGAACAACCTGCAGGGACTGCAGACCCACCTCCAGGAATCCTGGAAGAAACAAGGGACTACTACAAATCACAATGTTGCACAACACATATTAGGATAGAGGAAAGTATGAAAATTTTACTATCCTTTCACTGAAAAAAAAAAAAAATCTACAGTAAGCAGCAGCATGCAGAACAAATTTTTAATAAGATTATCCTTATTATTAATACAGAAATGGCCCATCAGGTATTGTTTTCTCCTGCAAAAGGTGAATAATTCGTCCAAAGTCTTCTGATATTATAGGCTCAGAATATTTAGTAGGCCTATTTCAGAAGCAGCTGGAACCTCAGAAATCTGATGAAAGGACCAGACATATCGTTTGGGGTTAGGCAGCTCTTGGGTAGCATGGAGAAGTTAGACAGATAATTAAAAGCTTTTGGAAGTGATTACTTCTGTAACAATAACACCTGGACCTGGAAGAGTTCTACAAATGACTCATATCTTGAACAGCTATGGAAGATAGTAAAAGGCAAATTATGGGATTACAGTTAGTCATTACAGCATTACATAGAGAATGCTGCAGCTTAATTACATTAGTTCCGAAACCGTATCAGCATATCTGATTTCTGTATTGATTTCTGGAAGCTAAATGGAATATCTGGTTCAGATGTACATCCAACACCTCAGATTAATGCAATGCTACTGGGCTTGAATAATGGCCAATACGTAACTAAACTTGAGTTAACAAGTGACATTTGCAGATGTTTTTAGCTCCCCAGATTCTAGAAGACCACTGCCTTTTCTATACTCCATGAGGTATGCTAGTTTTAAAAGTCTGTTTTATTTACAGTAAGCTCCAGCAGCATTTTCAAGACCCATAGTTGGGTCATTCATTATCTTTATTGTCTGATAGAGAAAATAATTTATCTTAACCAGAGATGCACAGTTTGATGCAGTGATCTATATCACTCACTTACCTAGATATAGGTGGAACACCTAAGAAGGTGTAAATGGCCCTGGAACCTTTTAGGATGCTCACGTTGCCCTCCTAACATGGCTAAATTACAAAATGGGCTCACTGAGATGAAATACAAGGGAAATATATTTTTAAAAGGGAAGGAATAAGACTGTGTGCTTGATTTGGCTAGAAATGGGTAAGTTTCTCTTATATCATCCCCTATGTCTCTGTGTTTTGGATATGTGATTAAAACTGTCTGAATTGTTTGGTTTATTGCTAAACAATGTTTTCATGGCCTCAGAGCTTTCTCTGTTTCCCACTCTGCCACTCATAGCAAGCAGGCTGGTGGTTGGCAAGGAGCTTGAAGGAGACACAAGCAGGGCACAGCCAGACTGACCAAAGGAATACGTCCAACAATAAAATCTGAGGAGAGGGTCTTCTGGGGGAGGCAGCCACTGCATGGAAGCTGTCTGGGCATCAGTGTCCTTGTGGCAGGCAGGGAGTGAATGCCTTTGTATCACCTTTTATCATGTGTATTGTTTTCTTCCCTCTCCTGAAGGAGGGAGAGTGAGAAAGTGGCCTTGTGGTGCCACTGGCCAGGATCAACCCATCAGAGACTGGTGAAGAAAGGGCTTCCACAGGGTGCCCCATTCTTACCTGTAAGCAAAAGGGGTTTTTTAATTTTTTTTTTTTTTTTTT
>VZTR01009169.1:103611-115320 GCA_013400775.1 Chaetops frenatus
TTTTGTCTTTATCTGAATATTGACAAGTTGCAGATGTTTTTCCCTTTGGTAGGTTTGTTCTAGAACAATGCATTCTGTCAGATATAGTCATAGCAACTTGTATGAGTGCAGTAGGTGAGAGAACATTAAGCTTTCATAATACCTTCCTTTGTATGTGAAGAATTTTATTAGACTCTCAGAGCTAAAGGTGATCAGATCCATTCCTTGATCTTTTTTCTCTTCCATGGAAGAGAATAATACCACCTGCTTGAAGTCTGCTAAGTGACTGAAATTTACCCATAAAGATACGAGAAATTTTCCATAGGAAAAACCCCTTACTGCCTGTGTGATACCTACAGGTAAGACCTTAGCAGTGAGACATTGATTAAATGTCACATTATCAAAACCAAAAAACCAAAGCCCCCATAATATCTTGTGGCTGCAGATAAGTTCCTGGATGTGCATATTACTTCCATACAGCAGTCGTATAAGAAAATGCAAATTAGAGCCAGTTACAAAGTGTGACACAGCACAGCAGCATGTGGATTTCACTGGGTCAGGACCAGTCGTAGTTTACATGTGTGAATACACAGTAAAGTGGAAAATCAGTCCACGCATCCTTTTACACAAAACAACAGTTTTGTAACTGCATTAATGCAGGGACAAGCCACAGCTAGCATTGCTTTTATAAGCCCAAAATGAAGTTGCATTTGATTCTAGCATCTCTGAGATGACTAGATTCTTACACGTGTCTCTGCTAGACTTTGCAATGGATGTTGAATGAAACTTCCATGAAACCTTTGAACCCAGTCAATTTTTTCAGGGTTGAATTGGCTCTACACTGCACCTAAGAAATCCCTTTCTTTTTCTTTCTATCTGTGGTCTCATTAACAGTGACTGTTGCTCTTTATAAACGCATGGATTTTTAAAAAAAGTTTTTTAGAACAACTCAGATCTAAGCAGGTGACAAAATATGCATATTGAGTTCCGCTATGGGCAATCTCTTGGGACCACACATAAATTACACTAAGTTGGAGTATAGGGCAGAAAGAATCCATACACAGAACAGAAAACAGGATAGAGGGAATCAGCTTTAAAGTGGACCTCAGGTCCTCTGTTACATTACCTGCCTTAGTTGAAAGCAGCTCTATTTAATATAGATTAACAACACACACTAATGGTAGCCACAGGAACAGGCACTGCAATCCACTTCCTTGTCTCCTGTGCAGGAGCTTGTTTATGGGACTACAGCCCCATGTATGTAACTTAACAAATCCTTTATTTTCTTAATTTATGTGTATAAAATCTGGGACAGATTCTGTTTCCTATCACTGCTTTTGCTATGGGACCACTGTTCAGACTTTAAAGAAGATAAGTTTGACTGGTTTACATGTGGCTATGAGAGGTTAAGTGAGTTCCAAGCAGCTTGACCACCATATAGCCCCTGAATGACAAAAAAGCAGAGGAAAGGAATGGAGCTCTATCTACTGGAGAGACAATAGAGAGATAAAGAATGACCCAACTATAGGTCCATCTCAAACTTGTAGAAAGAAAACAGTTAATGGCTGCTATTGCTCTGTCCACAAATTACTTAGAGAAATGATATATGTATTTATTCCTACCTTCTTGAAGAAAAAGCTGCAACTTCTGCATTAATTCAGATATGAATGAGACCAAGACATTTTTGTAATATTACCATTAAGGTTTCATAGAACTTTTCTTTAAGGATAAAAAAATTCATTTGAGTTGGGAGTTCTAGTGAGACACCCCCTTTTTTTCCCCCATCCAACCTTTTCCCACTCTGTTTTTTTTTTGTGAATTCTATTCACTCCATCATGATTATGAAATGCACCCATTTGATTGTTATCTATGTGTCCTTGTGCACACTTAGTGCTTTCTTTGGTAAAAAAAATACACATCTGTTTTAAGTTCAAAGTTAATAGAAATGAAGACATTTTGAAAAGTCTTTGGTCAGATGCTTAATGGTTGCACATATGGTAGGTTTAATAGCTTACATTCAACGTGACTGTGAGAAGTAAATAAACTCCAAGCAATTTCACATAATTTAATTCCTGAAAGAAACTTTGGCCTTGATAGTCCTTGTTATGTATATAAATAAAAATAAATTAAGATATTTTGTGCTGAGCTAACTAGGGGCTCTAGAATAGCAATGAAGCTCTACATTGAATCAAGGTGTTCCATAAACCTCTAATTTCCTTGAAGAAACAGTAATTTATTTCATGGTAATCTCCTTTTTGCTGAACAAGTGGTTGCATTTTCTCAGTGGGAAAGTAAACCAGCTGGAGATTTAATGTAAGGAGTAACTCAGCACTGCAAAATACTGTGTATGTGAAAAGATTTTCAGTTTAATCCAGAGGTCAAAAGGCATGGTGCTTCTTAATGATATTGGAGAAATAGCTTGGAATGATGCCCCTTCCTTAATTCTGAGCAGTAAAGAACAGAAAAATTAAAATGTCAGTATACTGAATTGAAAACTATTTTATGATAAGACACTTGAGCCAGCAATCAACTTTCCAAATACCGCACGTGATAGTAGATTTACGCTCCTTGATGGGAAGACTAGTGCTAATTTCAGCATTCAACACATCAATGAGTCAGTGCTGGAATTCAGTGCTCACTTTTATATCAGAGTGGTATTTGAAAACTAAAAAATCCTAAATTGGGGTAGATATGGCACCCTGATTCAGACAGCAAAAGCCATTTCAGTTGGAAAGAATTGGGTTTACTTGTTACAGCCACTGATATTTATAGTGTTACTTGGTAAAATGCTGTAAATATCTTCATAGCAGCTTTAACAGCTGACAGAAAAAAATTTTGTTTGAGACTGAAGGAAATAGATAACTATGAATTAAAAAAGAATAACTTTTTCCATGGCATAAGATGACAATGAAAAAATAATGGTATTTTATTAATCCTGTTGCAAGTCTATAAATTTTGAAGATATGTATGCTGAGCAGATTCCTTTTCTTAGCTCTGAGTTCAATAAGCTTTTTACTTAATAGGAGTTGATTTGGAATGCAAGTATATTTGGAGTATAAAATCCAAGTGTGATGGCTCAGTCAATATTTTCATTGGCTAAAAAAATTAGCATCTGATTCATAGCTTTGTCTTCTACTTCTCAGGATAAACTTGTTCTCTGAGGATGCCTGAATATGCAGATAGAGGGATAAAAATACTGCTGTTAGGTGACTAATTTTTGTATTTCCACACTTTCTTAAGTCTTATATTGTACTAAACACAAGCAGTTGAAGCTCCCATACTCTTTAACCACTACAACTACTAATCTTGAGAATGGTTTTAACAATTGAAATGCAAATAGTGAAAGAAAACTGCGCATTTTTCCTCTGCAGATATGGTTATTCCTTTAGAATGTCTTTGTGTCAGTTCTCTCAGCAGATTATAAGCATATAAGTGCCCATAATTTTGTGTCAAAAGTTTCTAGTATTACTGGCATCTATCTCCAAACTCTATTTACTTTACAGAGCTAAGCTTTTCCTGTCACACTGGATTATTTTGGGCTCACTGACTTCAGCATTAATGCTTCCACACTTCTGCACAGAAAAAAAGAGCTATGCTATGAAGGCCAGCTTTTAGGAACTCCCACTTCATCACATTTCATTCAATATACTTTCAAGTGTTTTCCCTAGGTAGCCTCATGTGTTAAAGGGAAAAGTCTCCACTTCAGTCTCACAGCTTGCAGTACTAATGAGTGTCCATGCAACAACATCAATACACAGAGGTCATCTGATGCATTCCTCTGTATCAGGATTCAGAGGCAAATATGTGGATGGCAAGAGGAGCAGCTACAGAAACAGCTACAACATAAGGTGAAAACATGAAAGTAAGAAATGGAAAAACATTTCATCTTTGATCCTGCAACCATAGCCTGCCAATTCTTCTTTCTTTAGAATAAGGGGCAGCTTGCTAGTAGATTCACCATCCTATTATCAAAACACCATTCATTCCATCTCAGTCCCACAATTGTCTTGAACTGTCTAGGATAAAATGTGTCCGTCACAGGCATAATGTGATTACACTATTTAGGATTAACCAATATCAGGAGAAATGTTTGGCATTCATTTAAAGAAAAATATCTCTTCTGCAACCTGGGGTTCTTGTAGGAATTTTCTAATCTCTAAACCTCCATGTGTAATTTCTGTTATTTTTCTCTTATTTTCGCAGCTGGTATTAGACATGTTTTTCCAAAGGACAGAATTTCCAAAAGATGGAATCACAAATCAGTCTTTTATTAACAAATCTATTTAACAGAACTGCTCCTTTTCAAGACAGAGGAATATTTGGGTATGAAGAGCTTTGAAGAGGGTCTGGCTGTTTGCTGTCTGTTTGTATTATGGGTGGATATATCAAGACCCAATCTCACATTATACAAACCCAGACCAGAAATAAGACATGCATTTTAAGAGTAAGAATAAATACTCTCTGAAAATTTTTTCTATGGAGGATGCATACCCTCAACTCCATGCAGAATTTAAGTTCACATAATTTCCTATTTTTCTAAACTGTGTTAACTGATCCAGACAATGGGTTTCAGATAACAAACAAGTCCCCAATATTCTCTGATATTCACTAATGCAGAATGAATGTCCTTAGTGACCCCCTCTAGCCATAAAATCTACAAGTGAATGTAGAAAATTATATTTCTTGAGTAAGTACATTAATTTCTCCTATTTGATATGGAACTGATCTTCATAATAGCCTGATGCTCCTCACCTGAGGCTTTCAGTTCAGTGCTTTTTATGTCCTTTAGAAGACCATGACCAAGACAGAAAGAATTGGAGGGTCACCTCTCTTCTGCTGTGACCGTACACTTGCAGGCTTTTTGCTATCACATGACACCAACTGAGAGGTAGCTCCTATTTTTTCTTTCCTACCACATTTGACTATTTCTGTTGGGAAATTAGTCAATTTGCTATCAGAGTAAAAGAGAATAGCATGCTTCTAGCATTAGTAAAGGGAACATAAATAATTTCTGCTGCTGCTGATGTTTGGATTTACTCTACCACAATTAGGAAATAACAAAATTCCTTAGATACTACTCTCTGGAAACTGCTGGCAATTGCTGACTTTAACAGCAATCCCCACACCTGCAATTAGGTCAGCTATTTACAGTCTGCCCCCAGGGAACCAGCCAGTCAGGTGTTCCAGTGCCTATCTATCACTGCTACCTACTCCAAAAAAACCCAAAAGCATACCTGTGCTATATGCTGCTGTATCTTTTTTTCTCTACCTCTGTCATCTATTCTGCTTCAGGGTACTTTCCTGCCTAGCTAGATGCTAATGTAGCCTCTGGCCCTAGCTGACCACTATTTGTGTGGAACAACCATGATGTCAAAGGAAGAAAGCATCTTAGTATGTTTATACATGGTAAACTGCAGACATGTTCCAGTGTTAGAGGTGTGAATGTCACTCCAAATTTGCAGGGTACCCACTAGATTTCTTCAATAAATATGTTTGTATAGAATACATTTGTAGAAATATGGTGTTACTGTGAGGAAATGTTCATCAGTGGTAAACACAATTGCTAAAGTGTATTTTCTATTAATTAGTATCCTTTTTCATTAGATGTCTGTTTTCTGTGGAAATATAATGTAATTTTTTTTCCTGGGGAAAATGTTGACTCAGCTTAACAGGTCACTACCAATCTCTGACATTTAAATGAAGTGACACAGTCTTTTAGGATTGTGTTTCAAATCTGTGCTTAGTAAGACAGACATAATTTTCAGATCTTCTTATTCTCCATTTTCAAAGTGTTGGGTTCTGGTCTTTATCAGACTCCTAAGCTCTTATTACGAACCCATAAGACGCATGGCTTGGTTTTTAAATGTATGTAGCAAGATGATTTTTTGCTTAAGAAATATAAAACTTTTAAAGGAAAAAAAAAAAAGCATTTCTCCTGTACTAATCATTTTATGCCTTACTTCATAATATTTTATCTGCATTTTTTGTTTCTTATTTTTTCCACATTTTCTCCTTCCTTTTTCTTTCTTTAATGTAAAATAATCTCATTTATCAGCTTACTGTCCTCAGGGCTTTTCTTATGATGATTTATACACTTTTCAGCAGTGTCCTGATGGAATTGAGATGTAAAGTTAGAAGTCAGAGCTTAATTCTATTAAAATTCAGGAATCTTCAAATCTAGTATTTTATTTCAGAGTTTTCTCTACTTTGAGCTGAATATATTTTTTTTATTTTCAAATATGGAATTATTGGGGCATTCCTAAAAAACAAGGAGAATAGTAATTATACACTATTAATTAGTGTATATATCTCATTATTAGACCAGAGTAGATTTGACACAACACTGAAAGGAATTAATGCAAATCATTACACAACAAATGTAAAATGGCCTTTTGAGGCTTCAAGAGATACATTCACATTCTCTTTAATTTTCTCAAGTCGTGTCTTCTTTTTGGGGAAGCATCTTGGAAAGATTCAGCTGGAAGTATTAACAAGCATTAAAATTGTGAATGGACAATGATTAAACTAGTTGCCTCCTTTACTCATCATCGTCTAACTACAATAAAAAGTGCTTTGGGCAAGAGAGACACACCATTAAGCGAGCTAAAAGATGTGAAAAGAAATATCTATTAAATTTCTGAGTAGGTTTTCTATAGACTGTAACTGAAGGCCATTTTACTTGCTCACAGACTAACATGCAATCAATATTAATTATAAAAAAAGTTAATAACATTCTTGTGATAAGATCAGAACAGGGTAATGAACTGAAACAACACGAAAGCATTTTTCCATATAGT
The DNA here is from genome assembly GCA_013400775.1 of Chaetops frenatus. NCBI lineage: Eukaryota > Metazoa > Chordata > Aves > Passeriformes > Picathartidae > Chaetops > Chaetops frenatus. Next base: position 110,388 of record VZTR01009169.1, read on the forward strand.
GAACTCGTACATGACATCAGAATTTTAAAAAATAGATTTAAAAAACCTCTATGATCAGAAAGTTAGAGACTAGACTTCACTTTGTTTTGTCTCTCTGCAAAGTTAGCTGCAGCATACCGTGTAGTTATAGCAGAGAATAAATAATAATGGCACTCTGAATCACGTTTTTTCAACAAAACTATGTTCAGAAAGGAGAAGTACAGTTCATTTTTTAGTGTTAATTCCACATAAAGTACCAAGAATCCCAGTGTTCTACAACATGGCATTATCAGTTTTTTAATCAGTATGATCTGCCACAACATGCTGATACAAAAGACATTTTAAAATAAAAGAAAATGTAACATCCTTCACTATGCATTGTTAAGATCCATAGTCTGATCATATTCACCAGTTGTTATGCACTGCATAGCAGTGATAATCCACTTGTTAGATAACAGCTTAGATTCGGTGGGAGGTGGAAGAAAGAAAAAGAATTTCATTTCTCAAATTATTTTGCTTCATTTAATATTAAATGAGTGCTGATTAAACAGCTAATAAATGTAAGACAATTGAAAATATATCACATTTGAACTTGATTCATGCCATTGAGAAGAGTTTCCTTTTTATAGGATTTTAGGAGACTGTTTTTGTCACAGACAAGTGTTGAGAATGTGGTGGGGATATATCAGTGTTTATATTGATCTAGACTGAAAAGTTGTGGAATGAATTGAGTTGCCTTTGTGTTTAGACTATGCCCACTCAGCACAACTATGACCTGTCTGAGTAGCATACAGCAGTGATTCAAGAGGTCTGGGCTGTTCATGCATCCTACAAAAAGTACTCGATGCAGCTGCCAGAAATACCATTTTAGGCATAGAGTGCTTTATCTCAGACTCTAAATTGTTCAGAACATTCAGCCACACCATTCTTAATCAGATTTTTATGTCAGTACTTTTATAGATTACTTCCATATTGCACTCACAGCAAAACTGACAGAGGGCTGCAGATCTGAAACCTTTAGATGGGATGAAACATGAATTAATGTATATGAATGCTAATAAATGGCTTATACTCTGACCAAACAAGAATACTAATGAAATTAGATTCTACTAAATCACAGTGTAATGATACAAATTTTGCTTTTATAGAAGTCATTATTTAAAAGCCAAGACATATCATACAATGTTAGAGATGATATCATGTTTATCTACTGCTCCAGAAAACAACTACTTTCTTGGTTTATCAAATGTGTTGAAAGCATTTGAATAATCAAAGGGAAGAATTATATTGAAATATTGTCAAAGATGGCACCATCTTCTCACCATTACTGATTTTTATTCACTTGTTTTCTTGAAGTGTTAATTCTAGTTTCATTTTTCAGATGCATATAACTTGATCTTACTTTCTTTTTTAATTTAATGAAAACAACAAAAAATTGTGACTAGTATTACTTAATACAAAGTATTTCATATGGAGCCTTAGCTTTTCTTTCAGGACAGCTCTTTTATTCTTCTATAATATTTAAGAGAAGCTTACAAGAAGACTCTATTTTTAGTTCTTGCACAGTCTGTCTTTGCTGGTAAAATTGTGGATTCTTATACTTATCTATCTTATCAGACCAAGGGATGTTGACCCCTCAAACCATCAAGGTAGTAGTGCGGGGCTGACTATTCTTCTGGATCGTGGGTTCATAAGACAGTGTCCAGCTTGTATCCTTCCTTTGAAAGAGCCTCTTCACTCCTTTCTGTCAGTCTTCAGAGACTAATTCAGCACTGGAATTTTATTCTGTACATATTAGAGGTATATATAGCTCCTTTAGGATCTAACCCTGCAAGATCTTCCACTGTCGTTAAAATCTTTGGAGAACATTGTTGCTTAGTATGTAGAAAGATCAGACTCCTCAGCTGCCCAAGTCCATATTTATAATAGGGTTGGTCAGAAATTTGAATACTTCTATAGAAGCATCGTGGTCTTGGGAAACTACAACTTTTGACAGCAAAATGAGCAAGAGTTTTCTCATTTTCTGATGTGGATCTTCCATCAAAAATAGTACCATTATTCTTTTCAGTAAGAACATACATTTAACAAGGACACCAGTTAACATTTTTTCACAAAAAATGTTCATTTTCTTACGCCTGCAATTGCTCTTACCTATTTATTTTTGTGATGTTGATAATATTGATCAAAACAATGTTCATCTCTGTACTTCTCTCTCTGTATATTTTGCCTCATGACATGACAGGAAAAAATGTCTGTTTTCTGTTATATATACTCTTTTGATATTTTCTTTCTAGAGAAATATATCCTATCAGTACATTCCTCACTATGGAAAAGTTTTTGTCCAAATAGGCACTGGAAAACAAAGACTATTAATGCAGTCTGGGTATTCTGAGGTGTAGTGCCTGCTGTAGTTCCTCACTGAACAAGCTAGAAACTATACCAATTTACAGGATGACTAGTATGTATCATAGTAATACACCATGAAGAAGGTATAAAGACTATAAATAGTAAGATAATTCTATTAGATGTTACAAAACATTATGGTTATTGTACAATAATATATGGTTATTGTACCTGCTGAAGCTCCATCTGGAATACCATATATAAAGCTGGTTTTCTATATTCAAGAAAGGTTTATTTGTACTGGAACAGCTGCTGAAGACTATTGAAATGTTGAAGGGAGAACCAAACTTTAGTCTAGCAAAAATAGAGCTCGAAAAGGCATTGCATGGTTCTCAGCAAGTACATATAAAATATAAATGCAGGGAGAGAAAATTCACATATAAAATCATAATAAAATTTGACAGAACAAATATATTTTAACAAGAGGAGAATAACTTTGGAAAAGAGCTCGAACCATGTGACTGACAAAATTGCAAAATTCCCTATGCAGGAGCCCTCAGCCTATTCATATAAACAAACTCAGAACTCTAGTAGCTACCATTCAGGTGTGCTGATTAGACCATTGCACAGAACAGAACATCACTCAAATTTGGGTACTCATCACTCAAATCCTGTACTTCAGATGTAGCATCTTTTGTTTCTTCATGTGTGTCAGAAAGGGAACCATTAAACAGAACCAGAATACTGTTAGTTTCTTGATGTGGACTTGATCAATTGATTTTAGTTTAGGGATGTAAGAACATTTTCTATAAAATATTTTGGGACTTCCTTACCAACATGATCCTCTTACAGGAATTTCTATGTCATGTACAACAAAAACAAAGGCAGGTTACTGTTTCTCTCTTCCGGGGACTCATGGGAGAGGGGCTGTGGAAGGGATTGGAACTAGAACTGGCCACTCAGTCCCTAGTGCAACACATGCCATTTGCTAAAAGTTGCTTCTGTCCCCGGGCTGCAGAATTTTGGACCAGAGCAAGGAGCAAGGGTGCCACAACAGAGATTCTGACAGCTCCAACATTAGGCTATGCCCAGTTATTCTGCTGAGGAGACAGAGCTATTGCACTCCTACTTACCCCAGTCAATACATTTGACTAAGAGCCGAGTCAAAACCAAAACGTGCTTCAGCAGTTTTCTCTTTCCTAAAGAAGCAGAGCTGTAATAACTATGAATATCATTGATGGAAAATTTTATTCATTCACCATTAAGCTGTAGAGTCTGTACAACATTCATTCGAATAATCTTGTCATTCTGCCCTTATAAATACTATTCATTATACCTCCCTGGGTTTCATACAAGGGCTGTCTGAAAAACACATGAACAATATAATTTAATTGTAGAAACATAAAAGATATTAGGGATGATAAATGTATTTTATGACCTTTAAAATGAAGCCAGACAACATTCATATCATTTCTGCTTTTTCATGCCTTGGTGTATGTCTTGAATTTCAGAAAAAAACCCCCAAACTCTTTTGATGGAAACTGATTCTTATTCCACATTCATGGGGATTTGCATTGCTGATGCTGTGAATGATATACCAGTTTTACAGTCACCACACAAGGTGCTACTATAAACTTTCTCCAGGTCCTGTCATACAAAATTATATTAGAATTGACAGAAATTATTCATTTAATGACATATTAAAATTCAATAGCATAACTCTAGAATGTATTGAAATTAGTATGTGTGTTTGAGACCAAAAGGAATTAAAATTATAAAATGAAGGTGATATTCTAATAACTATGGACCATATTATATATAGCAATATTGAATTCTTACTTACAGTAATTTACAATTTCACCATCAATAGAAATCCTTACAAAAATAATCTCTGCCAAATATTAGAATTCCAAAAATCACCAGAGTGGCAGACTAGGACTGCAAAATAAAGGTCATATTGATGCTTTCTTACATTCCAGAAGTTNTCACTGCATTCATTTATTAACAACATTGGAACTGCAATAGTGAGGACTAAATAGCATGTGGCCAGCTTGGGCTGGGTCTATTACAACTGACTTGGAAATAGTCTAGATTTATATCAGAAAAGACAATTTGGTGCAGAAATATTTCCATTTTCCTATGGTAGTGCTAATGTTAACATACCAATGAGAAGGAATGTAATAACATTATATATGTAAAAATTACTTCTCATATATTTTGACTACTTCTACTTTACTAACATTATTTCCATTTCAGAGATAGTGGCAGCCAAAGTTTTAAAATACATTTCATACCTTACTTTTTCCCACCCTATAGCAAAAACACTTGGTTTAGTCGAGCTGATTACCTTAGTTCAAGTATCATATGTCACAGTATATGCAAGGGAAGGAAAAGTCTCTCATGACAGACTACAAGCTTAATTTAGCACTTGGCATGTTGTGTTTCTGATCTGCTGAAATTTAAGAAATACAGCATAGTAATGATATCTTTTTGCAGATGTTAAATTTGTAACTTTGTGGTAATTTTTAGCTGTGAATGTTAGAGTAAAGATCACAGTATGTTCCAAGTAACAAACAAGCAATACTAGTTTTTCTATTTTTTTTTTTTTAAT
>VZTR01009169.1:116069-127319 GCA_013400775.1 Chaetops frenatus
ATATCCTAAGGTCTGGAATATCACTTCAGTTGAATACACATTTGAATATCTGATTACATGCTAAATAAACTAATCACTGAGAACAGTGTGAAAAATATGATTTTCACTCTACAATTAATCCAGTGTAAATGTACACACTTAGGGAATTAATTACCAATAGAAAAAATATTCTTATTTCTGAGAGTTAAAGAGAAGGGTATGATTTTTATATGTAAAGTCTAACTTTATAATACCTAATATATGTCGTTAACTATCAAAACAATATAAATGAAGCATTAGAGAAAAGGGATTTATGCATTAACTCTAAGTAAGCTTTGATTCATTTATATCCACTGAGGCTTATTCACCCTTCCAAGCAAGGTTAAAGATTCCTTTACAGTGTTAGGACTGAGTAGTTGAGACTCTCTTCCTTGCCTCCACACTGGAACTTGGTTCTCTTACCTTTTGCTGTATAAAAGTTAAAATTATAAACAATTTCACCTATTCAAAAGGCATTCATTAGCAACTGCATCTTCCTTTCTCAGTACACAACCTTCTTCTCCCATATCTGTGGAGATTATTGTCTGTCAAAGAGTAAGAAGGACTCTTCCATCAGCTGTCAGAGCTGTACTATAACTGCAGGTGCAAATGTGCCTGTAGGTAGAAAGGCTTGGTCAGACACTGCTCTTGCTTACACTGCAAATGCTCTGGAATCACAGCAGTGAAACAAGGTGAATTATGTTGATCTCTCCTTTTCTACTGTGTTCAGGATAATGATGAAGTTAGCCCCCTTCCTAGACTCTTTGGAAACACTTGAAATGATCAGCTTGAACAAAAATTTATAAAAAAGGTTCATATTTTTTGGTAAGAAATAGGCCCAAATTAACATAATATCTATCTGAGTGTAATAAAAAGGAAGGAGAGGAATATGAATATCATGTTGGGCCAAAACGAAGAAGCTTGAAGGAAATTTTTATAATCGAAGTTTAAAAAAAAATACCTTTCAATCCCAAATGGAGCGGAAGAGTGAAGAAAATAATAAGGATATGCAAGAATGCAATTAATTAAGAACAGCAGCAGCTCAAAATGGAAGTTAACAAGATAGTACGCTATCTTTCCAACTCACAGGATATTAAGACTGAAACCAATAGATGTCATAATCAGGCTTTAAATATCTATTTAGATGTTTGATCCTAGTAGTTGCCGCAGTTTCCTTATTTTGAAGATGTAAGGGTTGCTTCCCTTCAAGTGAGTTGGAATACTGTGAATTTGTTGGGTTTTTCCCCCCCTACAATTTGCTGTTCTTTAGATTCATGAATATCTTTGGTGTTGGCACACTGTTTTCTTCTCATCTTAACATTTTGCTGTTGTTGATACAAAAATGTCCATGCTTTGAATATGTATGAATGTATGGTACCTAGCACAATGGCCACTTAACTGGGACACTTGGGGACTAGTAACATAAAAATAGAGGAGTTGAAGTAGACTTATCCACAAAGTAATCCCTGAAGTCTAGATCCATCAAACTGCAAAATTTTAAGCAAAAAGTCTCTCTTAGCTATAAGTCACATGTCAGTTTTCAAAATGGACAAGTCATTTGTAGGCAGAAATTTTAGTTTTATGAATTTTTTTTTAAATTATGGAATTAAACACAGAGCTCAGGTTCAGAGCAGATTTTTTTTTTCCTGGGGTACAGTAGCTATATGCAGATAGGCACATAACATAAAATTCTGGCTTTAGTCTGGATTTACTTATTGCAGTTATTCCAAAGCATATAAAACCCCTTACTTTTATTTTTAATAAATAGTTCCAGTCAGTTCCTAATGTTGTTAGTATACCTCATTAATATCAGCTGTCTCCTGCACTCTCTTCCACTTTCAAAATTAATTAAGCTAGTGGCACATTAACTGGAAGGAAGAGGCCATAGATTTTTTTATGCAGAAAAAAATAAGAGCATAAATCAAGAGGAGCAATCCCAATGTTTTGGAATTGACCTTATAAAGGGATACTTTGCCAAGGGGCAACAACATCTGTTCAAATGGAAAAAAACCAAACATAACAAGTGAGAGGAACTTTCTCAAATATTGCTCATTGCTTGCAATCACCTGCTACATCAAGAACCCTCTTTTGTGTCCATTATCCCATCCATTGTACCATTAACTCTCAGTTTCCTTTTGCCTAATAATTTTTCACCCACCAACACACTTGGAATCTTTATTTGAATACAAAGATAAGTAATATTATTACGATAACAAAGATAAGTAATATTATTACGATAACTGATATGGTATTTCCCATTTTTGTCTGCTAATATTTTTAAAGTAAAGTTAGCCTTCTGAACCATATAATCTTTTATAAATATATGTGTATTTATACATGAACACTACCACTGAATTAGCTTAAAACAGCTACAAAAGGTTGATACACTAGATAGCTGCAGAAGCTTGGAGAAGGACTGTTTTATTTCTACAGCTTTTTAAACAGTTGGCAGCGGGTATCAGAAATAAATGTTTGTGAAAACTGACATTTCATTGGATTTTTATTCACATATCACAGATTAAAAGGCGACACACCTTCCCCTGTGTGTGAGTCACTAGCAGACCCAGAGCTGCAGGCAGAGCTCGGCTCTGCAGGCTGGGAGCAGGAAACACCAGTGTGCTGCCCAGGTGTTACACTGAGGATGCTTCCTCGGGCACACAGCTGGAGAAGGCTTTCCCTTGCATGCCACAGGCTGCTGCAGGACTCCTGCTCTTTGCTTACCCTGCACAGCTCCCAGGCTATGTGCCCCAGCCCTGCTGAGGCAGCATCTCCCAGGAGGGAAGGAATGGGGGAGCCCTGCAGCCTAAGCACAAGCTGAAGGGTGTTGGGACCTGAGCTTTCGCCAGCCGTTCCCCCTGAAGCCAAGGACCAGGATCCCGTTACCCTTCTCCAAGGGTCCTTGTTGAATTTCCAGATTTATTTCCACATGCAACCTGCATCCAGTCTCCCCCATTATCCCTCAGGAGGAACAAGCTTTCTGATTTGTAATTAAAACACTTTGAATGATGTGTCAGATAGATGCTTACCAACCCTTGGGGACTGACTTTGATCACAGGTTCTGAATATAGTGCTGATTGATATTTAAAGTAATAATTCAAGAGACCCATTTTCCCCAGAAACTTACATGGCTTTGTAGATCTGTGAGAACCGATTATGTTCAGTCTGTACCCTTGTGACCTGTCTTTTGTAATTTAGTTTAAGAGAGGAGTTAGACAACTTTTCTCCTCTTTCGCATGACACAGCCCTCTCCTCCTCTTGGCCTGCTGTCAACTGCCCCATGTAAAAGGCACCTGGATTTCTTCTCAGGACTAGGCTCCTCCTCAGTTCCTCCGTTTCTGAAAGCACCGGTGGTAGCCACAGAATACACTGGAAAAAAAATACCAAGCAGATGTGAAAATTTGGATTCTTCATTAGCAGAAAGTATTTGGGAAAGTGACCTTCAACTGAATATTCTGCAGTAATACCTATCAGAAAAAGGCCTTTACCCAAACAGTTACACTTGGGTACAGATTTGAATTAATGTAGGAGGTTTAAGGTTTCCTTTTCTTGAAGGGCTTCCTTCTGAAAGACCTTGGCAAAAGTTGACTGAAGCAACTAATAGAGTTTTTGCCAAACACAGCATGTTCTGTTGATTCCTCAAAGGTATCAAACATTCAGGATAAAGAGTGCTGATTGCTGATGCACCTGTATTATTTAAACCTTTTAATGTTGCTTAGCCAGCTTCCACTCTGATAGAGTCATCATCCCAAAGCACTGCTCACTTCACTCTTCAGCCCACCATGTTGCTTCTCTTTAGAAAAAGTAAAGGAGTTGGGATTGTGCATGGTTCCTTGTGTGTTCTTTAGTATAGCCTTGAGACTAATAAAGCTGGGATGCAGCAGGTAATAAGCACTTTCTTGTTCCCTTACGATGACACGTTATCTTGCCACTGCTTTTAATGGATCTAATGGTGCAGCCTGCCACCTCCAAAAAGCTACCTGGACTTTTAAGATCAGAATCCTGCTTTTACTTGAGCAAACACAAACAGTGCTAAAAACATCTTTTAAAACAGAACAGCTTGTGAGTAGTTAAGAGAGACAGAATGAAAGGCATCACAAACATGCACCCTAAAGGGCAGCCTCTTCTAGGTTTTCCCTCAGCCTGGAGGCCATTCAGGGATTCCCTGTGCTGTGGCCATCCAATCCACATGCAGCTCCACACCACGTTATCTCCTTCCAGGAACACCACTTTTCTTCCCCCCACGCCCTCTATCATGTCCCAGAGTTGCCCTTGTGCCACCCTTTACTCGTCTCATCTCGTTGCTTTCTTGGTACTTACAATGGCCACTCTCCCCTGTGAGACACACCCTGCCGTGGGGAAGCTTCCCTTCCCAGCATATTCAACCAGCACCCGCAGCATGTCAGGGCAGGGAATGGGACAAATGACTAAAATAATTCCCTTTTTATTCAGGGGTTTACCCCTAATCCATGCATTTCTTACTTAAGGTATCAGGCACAGCAAAGAGAAAAAGCAAATGCCATGTATCATGGTCCTAAAAATGAGAAAAAATAATCTGAGTTTATACATATAGATGTTTATGTAAATATATATGCATATATACATACATTTTACACATACGCAAAATGAGATATATTGATACATACAACTTCAAAAGCAAAAGAAAGTAACTGTAGACAGGATGAAATACTTTTGTGATAGGAAACAATAACTTTATTTCTGGGGGAAAAAAAATTACAAAGAGCCTGATTAAATACCATCAACAGAGCTGAAGGATGCACATGGCAATGCTGATGACAGTCATTCTCTCATATATTCCAGACCCTGTGTTCTGAATATCCCTCATGTACCTACATCCCATGGTGCCTGACCCAAATTCAGTTGCCCTCTGACTTACCAGATTTTATGTACCTCCAGAGCATGCTAAGTACCTTATAATACAAAACTCTGGGGTAAGCTAATTTCAGTTTCACCTGGTGATGCTTTTCTACTTAAATATTCAATGGTTGAGAAAGACAAAAGCCCATCAACTTAATTGTGGGGTATATTTAATTGAAATTCTTGTTCTGAATAAGATTTTCATGTCTCAAATCCAAACATCTGTCTGAAAGATATTTGAAAGACAGCATTTGCTCAGTATCTGCAGTTAAATACAGGTCACCAGGCTCAGAAGTCTGTCATACCTGGGGGAATGAACAGAATGCCCTTAAAACCATCAGCTGCTAGAGTCAGTCTCCATGATGCATACCCACTACTTACAGGGTCACAGTCAAGGGGAGATAATGAGTGTAACCACCCCAATATACATCATAGTGTTGTAAGGAGTCCTTGTTAAAATGTGGGATTAATACCTTTCAAGCAGGGGAGAAATTGATTTTGTGCCTCCATCAACAAAGATGAATGCCCTACCCAGGCAGGAAGAGGAAGAAACAGGATCTTTATCACTTTCTTCCAAGATCTATTAATCTATTCTTCTCTACTTTATTTATTTTTTTTTTTACTAGAAGAACCTTTCAAATTATTTTAAGTGAACTGGACTATTTTTAAATAATTGCTTTATCAAGAAGGAAAACATTTCCTGTGTTACACCAAGGCTCCTACACTGAATATAGGCAGTTAATTGATTTTTCCTTGAAAGGTTTTCCCACCTGTTCTGAAATTTTGTGGAATAGGATGCTTAAGGCTCACTTGTGTCAGCTTGTTACCCTGTCTTTCAGTCTTAACAGTCTTCATAAATTCCTTTTAACTATTCAGGCAGCCTACAGCAGTACACTATTTGAACACAGTAAATCATGCAGGACTCACAAAGTTAACACAGTCTGCCAGATAATCTCAGCCATAAAAATGATAATGCAACTTCATTAAGAAATAATCCATTCATTTAAAAGTTAGGTGTTAATGGACTAAATGGTTTTGCATAGAATTCATATTACAATGAAACCTTTGAACATTAACCTCTCTAATATTAAGTAAAAATGAAATGAGAACAAAGTACCATTTTAAAACTTCTAATTTGAAGTTATGCTTTGGTTGAATGAGACGTCTAGCAAACTTCTCAAAAGTTTAGTTTAATTACTTAAGTAATGAAAAAGATGACTTAAGTTTCAAGTGAAATCTATCACAATTACACATATGCACTGACTCCCACCCACTACTAAGTTCAGCACATTGTGAATGATAACTCCTCATTGAGACATACCAGTAGGAGACATTTGAGGACGAATATTTATGAACAGACAAAGCTTCATTTAAATGAATGAAACACAATATTTACAGCAGCAAAACTTCTGACCTTCATATTTCAATATCTTTAATTTTTTTTTGTGTTCTAATGAAAGTGATTGTTTTAAAATACATTCTGCTTTGTAAATAGATGCTGTTTTCTTTGTATGCAGATTCTTGTGAAATATGTTTTTCTCGCTGAAATAAGCTGAACCAAATTCAGTCAACCAGTCAACCAAAATTTTTTAGCTTAAGCATAAGATCTTTGTGCCCAAACAGAAGTTGGAATGTTATAATATTGGACAGGAAGCTTTAAGGCTGCAATTCCGTTGTCACTAACAATAGCTTTTACTGTGGAAAAAACAGCAATAATAGTAAATTTCATTTATGAAGTGCTGCCCTCAGAGTTCCAGGGAGTTTTGCATTCCAAGCAAGTAAAAGCAACACAAGAAATACATCTTTTATATTCTACTTTAAAAAGCCAAATCCACAACAGCTTTCCAAATATAAATAAAAATATTGTTTCATTGTAAAACACACAGTAAAACTCAGACACTCAGACTCTTTAAAGTATTTTTAGGACAAAATCATGAATTGCGATATTCTGATCTGAATAAAAGAAAAATTGAACAACTAGGGCCCAATATTGCCAGGGTCCTTATAAAAATAAAAACCACCAAACACAAAACTTTAAAATTGAAAACATAATCAAAAGAAGGAAGCATTACTGTATTTTTGTTTTTCTAATGCATTTTTCTTATATATATTATTCTGAAGAAAATTCTTTAAATCAGCAAAGCAATAGACCAGAACATACATATAATATACATATGTATAAACATACATACATACACATATATATATATATATAAAAAATGTATATTTATGTGTCACCAGTGAGTTCTGCAGAGCTCCATCTTAGGCCTGTGCTCTTCATCATCTTAATGCATGACTTGATGCAGGACTGGAAGGGATACAGATAAAGTTTGCAGACAACACAGAACTGGGAGGAGCTTGACCCCCGCAAGGGCAGAGAGGCCCTGCAGAGTGACTTTGATAAATTACAGGGCTGGACAGTCACCAACCATATGAAGTTCAATAAGGGAAAGTGCTGGATTGTGCACCTGGGACAGGGAAACCCTGGATGTATGGACAGACTGGGGAATGAGATGCTGGAAAACAATGCCATGGAAAGGGACCTNCTCATTGCAGTCTGCAACTTCCTCATGAGGGGAAGAGGAGGAGCAGGCACTGATCTCTTCTCTGTGGTGCCCAGTGACTGGACCCGAGGGAATGGCCTGAAGCTGTGTCAGGGGAGGTTTAGGTTGGATATCAGGAAAAGGTTCTTCACCCAGAGGGTGTTTGGACACTGGAACAGATTCTCCAAGGGAGTAGTCACAGCATTAATCCTGACAGAATTTAAGAAGTGTTTTGACAACCTTTTCAGAGACATCATGAAACTCTTGGGGATGGTCCTGTGCGGAGTAAGGAGTTGGACCTTGTGGGTCCCTTCCAACTCAGCATGTTCTGTGTTTTTTGATATCTTATATCCCATGGGAAAATGAAATTTTAAAAAGTTTGACTTGTGATTCCAAAGATTTGTTGCTCTGGCCCTTGAGAGCAACTACATATTAAGAAAAAAAAGTGTATTCTTTCCTATGATGTGAACAGAGTATGAACTACTTCTGCTTCACCTGTATTCAGATTTCTACCCTGAAAGAACCAGATTTGTTGTAGCATGACCATATCCTAATTATTAACCAGGTTGTGTGCCGTAATCTGGAATTTTTTTGCTCTATTTGTAGAAAGAAGCTATAATCATAAGGATTTTACATCATGTCATCACTTTGTCTTAGTCATTTTTTTCTGGACATATCAATACTTACTTCTAAGTGACAAGTTCTATCAGAAAATCACTATTTATTAATCAATGAAAAAAAATTTTAATACTGATACATTTCAGATGAAGAACTCCGGTACTCTATTTGGTCTGTATGAAAGCTAAGGAATAAACAAACATCTTTTCAAGCACATAACTGAGAATTGGGTTTTTATATTTTTTCTTTATAAGAATGTATATTACATGGGTAAATGATGCAGCACAGAATGACACCAAAGAGAAGACACACTAGTTGAAGCAGATTTCACTTACTATGACACTTTAGATTAAATATATGTGTTCACAAATATATATATATATATATAGTTATTGTGGAAGGATCTTGAGATTAAATTGGAATTTGACATATTCAAATGTGGCAATGAAGTAGATCATTTGTTATGTTAATGAAGCAGACTTATAAATGTTGTAATTGCACTAATCAAGTGAGCAAAAAATAAAGCCTCCAGCCCTACTCAATGTCCAAAAAACCTGCAAAACCAAAACGAAGGTATTCCTCTTCAAGGTGTGAAATTAATTACCAATGGTAATTACATAGGAGGAGAAACTTCATCATCAATAGAAAAAAGGAAAGAAATAGAGTGCTAAAGCCAAATGCCAAAGATAAGTCCAACATCAATTCACAGAAGTGCATATACATTAAACTATGTCATGTCTATGCTGCTTTAGAGAAGGCTACAGTAGTTAGTAATAAACAAGGCAAGATTTCAGTCACAATTAGTCCAGGCTCCCAAACCTTCACTGTAATACCATATCCTGTTACCAGTTTATCCTGCTACAATAATTTCTTTACCTCTCCCCATTTCTAAATCCTTCAAAAATATATCCAGTGTTCAACTATCATTGTTCAAAAATTTGTATACACATCTTTCATTTTGCTTAATTTAAAGCTTCTGTAGACAATCCCAACATTTATTGTCAGTGTTCTAACCAAAATTACATTTTTCTACAGCCATCCTCTACTTCTAAATGCGAAAGAGTTTTTACGTGCTCAGTGCTGAAAGCCATCACTCATGACATTTGAAACATAAGGTTTGTGGTGTTCTTATAGCTGAGCTCAGGCAAAGAAGTCTTTAGAGTGTGAGTGGTTAACAGAAAAGCTGAAGAGTGGCACCAGCTGGGTTATGAATATAAAAGTGCCTGTTGTCCTTTTAAGTCTGCACTTTAATAAAGTATGATGAGAAAAGGTCTATCAATTTTCTTTGACTAAGATCCTGTTTGACAGATAGTAAGCCATGTGCTCTGTGGAGTTGAGTCTTACGAGGTGTTTCCATACAGCCTCCAAGATGAAGCACAAGGAATTCTTCCTGGTGTTACAGCCTCTCATCTGAGTCCAGACATCTTTAGCCAGGAGCACAGAGACTCTGCAAATGGTGTATATACAACTTCAAAATATAAAGAAGTTTTAGGGAGCTATTTGGCCAAGCATTGTCATGCTCATCTTCCCTGATACAGCACACCAAGACCATACACCCCAGCACAGAGGTGCCAGACAGGTGGCCCCCAGGGCAGCAGTGTTACCCTCACTATCTACATGGACTGGTCCTGGGTGTTGCTGAGCTGCTGTCTCCTGTCAACCAACAGCTCTGACCATTCAACCCCAGCACAATTAATGAGTTTCACTGTATCTCTTTTGGGCTTTAAGACATTCCTTGCTGTTGTTTTTCCTCTTGCTTTATTAATGTTCCTGTCTCATCTCTCTCACCTATTTCTGTAACTTTTACTTTTTTTCTGTCCCTGCAAGCTGTCTCGTGGCTCTTTCTCCACAGCATGAGTCAAGGTAACACATCTAAGGGCTAGACCCTGGATCCGTCTTATCCACATAAGTAAACCTCTGGAACAGGGGGAGAACATTGCAAGGATTTCAGGGAGAGGGTTTCATCAGAGATCCTTGAGAAGAAGGCACAAAGGCATAAAGCTGGCACAGAAGCAATAACTTTTGTAAACCTCAGCAAAAATGACATATATCCCTCCCTGCTATAGACTGGTTTGCTGATTTAGTACCTACTTGTTCATGTATACACAGGCAAATTTTTTATTAGCAGGCTTCATAATAACTCTGTTTCTCACACATACAGAAAAGAACCAGTTGCAGGAACTGAGATCATGAACCCAGATTATATAGATTTCACAGCATTTGCGTGCTTTATGCTTAAAGTTATTTCTTCTTTTTAAATAATCCTTTTCCTAAAATCTGCCTCATTCTTCTATGAAGTATTACAAGAAAGCAGAGTGAGATTAAAGCTAAATATATTATCCAATTAATAATTAAAAATAAACATCAACTTTCAAAACCTTGCATATTAAAATAAAAGAGGATAGAACCATCTTTGTTTATAAAAAAAAAGTCAGTTAGATTTCTTTTTAAAGCAAAATATTTGCCAAATTCTGCCTAAAGACAGTAACAAATACTTGCCCCCAAAGATGAAATCAGAAACGCAGAAGTAGCAGAACCTCTGCTACATTGTACTGTGTTAACAACGATTTTCATTTCCAAACCAACACGGCAGTTGTTCATTTCTTCACCTGAATAATGAGCACAATGTCCGCTGACATTTTTCAGTAGTTCTCTGCCTGTAACCATGGAGCAAATATTGTACTGTATTGTACTCTGGTTCACAGAGTGGTCAAATGTGTCTGCCAATGTGGAAATTCTAAACCATTTTACAAGCATCTCTTTCAAAAGGTGAGAAATAGGGTTTTATATAAGATTAAGCTTTCTGAAACACTAACACCGGGCTCATGAGGTGAATAATGAGTGGTTTTATGTGAGTAATGGCACCACTCCATGAACTGCTGAACTCATGTACAAAATGTTCTTCATATGCCTCATTGATATAGACCATTTGATTGCAAATGTGCTCTCTGGTATTAATCAGTAGATTGTTAATTTTAATATCTTCTTGTGTTATCACTAGACATTTAAATAAGTAAGCAATATAACAGGGAACTTTTTCCACAGATACGCCAGTAAATGTGTGTAGTGGTTTCACATTCACCTGCTCGCCTGCTCACACCAGGCGAGAGTGTAGTGTAGTGGTTTCATGAGAATAAGGATTAAGAGAAATGCAAAGCAGGCCTAAACTTTAAAGATATAAAAAAAAAATTTTATT
>VZTR01009169.1:128055-171825 GCA_013400775.1 Chaetops frenatus
AGGCAGGGAGGGGGAGCAGAAGCAGCCCCCCAGCAGCAGCAGCACTGCCCGAGGGTGGGGGGGAAGGCGGAGCCGGCCGCAGCCCCGGCACAGCCCCCAGGCCCCCAGGCCCTGAGCGGCCGGTTGGCCACGCGGTGTTACCTTCCCTGTGAACGGAAGTCAAAGAGCTTCTAACTTCCCGCTCTTAAAAATGTAAGCTTCTCAAAGACGCCCCCAATGCTCAAGTGGCCACACGAAATGCCCATCTCAAAACCAGCCAATCTGTGGGCCCTCCACCCCCGCTGGAAACCGTGCCCCGGCGAAAGTGGAAAAACAAACCTCCCCCCAGGAAGGAGAAAAAAGTTGTCCTTCAAACCACGACAATGTGCATTAACTGTTTCTGCATGCAGTGAAAGACTTCAATAAGTATAGATAGCACAGAAAAACTCATCTGGCAACATCACAGAAAACACAGCAGTTTTGTATATAGCCTCCAAAGTTTTTTTACAAAGTCTTAATACAGAATCCAAAGAAATCTAATGAGTTTCCACAAGGCCTCCTGCTTTCTCTTATCCTCAGGTTTTATGGTAGAAGACAGAAAAGTGTTAGTAGCTCCATTAGTTCCAGAGTTTGTTACATTTTTCTTGGCCACCTCCTTTATTTTAATGAGTGACTTTATTGAAGAGTGAATTTTAATTTGAAAGAGAAAACAGATATATCACAGAAATAAAGACATCAGGCTAGGATTTGGTCTATATTTTAAATAAAAGGTAAATATTTTGGGCACAGTATAAATAATTTAATTATTACTTGTTAGTAATTACATATTACTTGTTAACATTAATTATTACATAAGTTAATTATTTATTTGTAAATAATAAGTTTATAAGAAAAAGAATATAAAATGGCCCTGGCACAGAAACACATGACAAGACTAAAATGAACTTCCTGCATTATCTTGCAATTGTTGTAAGAGATAACCTTATTTCACCTCAAACCTTGTTGAGTTGCTTGTCTCCACTCCACTCTTCAGCCTGCTTGAGAAGGCATGAGAGCCTGGAGGAGGCTGCTGGCTTGAGACATTCCAGGTGTGTGTGTGAGGGGAAAGGGCAGGTCGGGTCTTGCTCTGGCCAGGTCATGCTGAGGTGATGCTCTGCTCTGCTCTCCCTAATACCCCAGGCCTGTATCCCAGCTCCTGCAGGGGCTGTCAAGCCATTCCTCAGCTTCTGTAGTACACCTTGATACCTTTATCTTGTAACTTTCTGTCCCCTGTAGCCTCCTTATTTATCAGTTTTTATTTAAAAAGGTTCTAGAAATACTTTACATTAGCTACATTCAATAGATGCCTATAGATCTTGCAATGTAGAATCTGAATTGCATTCCTTGTCTGTTCTTCCTCATGTTTGAAACTTACCAACATCTGCAGTTGATTCCCTGGTCAATGGGTCATCTCTTCCATAACACTGATCACATGATATTTCCTATATAATCTAATTGTCTTTTACTCCTTTTCACCAAATAATCATTTTCCTGTCTTTTATCTCTTCCTAATTTGTTTTTGGTCTTCTTTTCCCCCATCCTTTTTGTTGCACTCTTTCCATGTGACCTTTTACTCTTTGTCTTGAGAAAGTAATTTAGTGACTCATTCACACACTCCTCAGTTCAAAAGTATATGCAATCTCTTCTCTCTATCTTGTCTTATCAAATGGAAATAAAGCTTTTAGCCAACACCTCAGGGACCACCAGAACGCAGCTGAAGGCTAGGCCACCATGAAGACTGCTGAGACACCCACTGTCACTCACTATACCACTCATTTCTAGGTCAAGTAAGATGTCTTTTCTACCTCAGCAATGCAATTACAGTAGTGAAACTTGCAATATATCAAACTGCCACTTTTGCATTCATCTTCAAACTGGAAAGAACTTCTGACATTATCTCGAATGTAGAGTTCTATACCTAATGTCCCAATATAACAGTTAGCCACACTTTGTCCTGAGTATTTCTCCTTATGGCAAACTAAGAAGTGAGAAACCAAAGGAAAAAAAATATCATGGAATATCTCGGTCATGTAAAAATTATTAAGCCAAGTACCAAAAATTAATAGATTTGAAGAGTAGATTTGTGAGACAGACTAATTTGTTTTGTCATATTTAAGGCAAGTAGGATCATATCTTTTAGTTCATTTCTTTATTCACTGTAGAAACTTGTTATATAATGCCGGGTTCTAATTTGATTTCCTGTGATCCCAGAAGCTAAATCTCTTTGAGAGCCTCTAAGATTGTTGGAAGCAGGAATACTAAGTTATTAGTACCAGATATCCCTTGGCTTTTTTTTTCCTGGAAGAGTGAAGCATCTCACAAAAATCTATTATGTCTCATAAGACTAAACTGCGGAAAGGGAAAGAAAAGAAAATGAAGAGAAAAGAAACTCTAGCAAATGGATGTTTGACTGATTCATTTTTTCATTTCTTTGAAGTCTCAATGCTTGCATGGAAGTTAGTAGAGTTGAAATAAGATTTTGAACATAGAAACATCGATAAGGGATTCATAGCTCTTAAATGTCATTCCTAAATAATAAGGTTATTAGTGCAAGAGCAGGAAAATCTTGTTAATTTTATGGTGAGGTAAAAATTTGCTTTCAGCCTATGCTGTCAGCTTAGGCTACTCTGCATTTTCAAAGTTATGTTTGCATGGGAAAGAACTGCAAGCTGGCGCTTCAAAAGGTGAACAGTTATTTATCAGGTTCTAAAGGATCAATCTCTTAATGCCATGAACATTTCTTTGTGTAGACCAGCGAGGACTCGAACAACTACTGTGCATTACTTCACAAATCATCCTTAAAAAGGCATTTTTGTTTAACTGTTAACATTATTTCCGCTAAGCAAAATGGCAGGAAAATAATTTTTATTCTCCTTTCTATTTAAAATTAGTTTTTTCAGGCTTTCTGAAAAGATGTGTACTGGATTCATTTTGTTAAATATCAAGGCTCAAACATTCTCATTTAATGTCATTGTAATGGATGTTCTCAATTTAGTTCTAATTGGACTATAAAAGTCTTCAATTCTATAGCTGATGTGTTTACTTTTTGCAACATACAGGGACTAATTCATTTTCATTGTCTTCCAGTCAAGGTTTCTGTTTTCCTTTAGCAGACATCAACAAATAACATTTTTAAAAAATCCTGATTTTGAATAAATTATTTGATTTTGTTGTTAACTTATTCTTTATAGTGTAAAAATGCAACACCAATCACCCGGGTGTGTTGTCATATTTGCCAGTATTTATTAAATTTTTCCATTTCTACCACGGGGGAATCCATATAAAAAGCAAGCCCATATGTCATACACAAGACTGGTATATAGAGTCAAAAAATAGTGTGTGCACCTTCAAAATCTTTGTTATAACTAGATACCATTTTAATATTTCTCTAAAGATATCACAATTCTTTTACACATACTCCAAGTTCTGCTTTAAATTTATTAACACTAAGCATTTGTAATAGAGTAATCTTCATTCTCTTCTTTAACAAAAAAAGATGAAAGTTAATTTATTACGTACCAGAAGAAAAAAAAAATTAGCTGTAGCCAGGGCTCAGGGAAAGCCTGCAGTATGCAAAGTTTTGCCATGAACAGACCTGTGAAAGAGTTTTGTTCCTGTGATAGAATTGAATTCTTCTTAAATTTTAAAAGAGTTATGTTTTAAATCAAGAGTGATCTCCAAGCAACTACTCTAGTAAAATTAAAAGCATAAGTATATATGCTTTATATAATAAAACAAGTGTTTGGTATAAATATCAAGACTAAGGGAATGAAAGTAATACATGCAGTTATTTTAAATTGATTATTTTAAACAAGAAGTAATTTTAAAAAGAACCTGAATGCACTTAGGTACAGTTTAACCAAATGGCAATTTATGCCCTCTAGACCCAATATGTTATAAACACTCATTATTTCTGTTCATGCAACAAAATTACAAAAAAGATTTTCCTATTTGTCCCTGCAAAGTTAAAAGGCAATGGCACATCCCATAGACAGACATGACGGTAAAAACTGAAGAGGGTTCTTACGTAAGTTTGTATTTCTTTGCATGAAATTACTGTCAGAAGACCCAGTGGGGGGTTCAGTTGCTACCTGTTTGGTTTGGATCCTCTGATGTGAGTGAGGCAGTGTTGAGGCCAGTGGGGAGTACAATCATTTTTTTCAGTGCAATTATTCTAAGGAATTTCAGCCTGATATTCACCAACACTGCCATCCCAGTTCATTTTAAATCTTACCCAAACCTACCTTTAGTATACATTTGTCTGTTCTGTTAGGCCCAAACAAAATCCCAAGGCAGGGAGTTTTCTGTGGCTACATAATCTGCTAGCTTTGCTTGAAAGTTAAAGCCAAGGGAAATACAGACACATTTGTGAGTTTTTCCTTTGTAGGGTTCTTTTGCAAAACCTGTTTGCAGAAGGGAAAATTTGCCACATATTAATGAGATAGATCTTATTTAGATTTAAGTAGCCATAAATAGTAAATGCCATAGGTTAGCCTTATGCTTGGTGCTCCAGTTGTGGTGTAGTTCATTAACAAATGTGCTAGAGGGAATGATAAGAATTTGCTGTTAGGAAACTTCTTTTCTAAGGTGATTTCCCCAGCTTTCTCCCAGCGCTATTATTAGAAGCTACCATCTATCTTACCTTAACATTTAAGTCATTGACCTACTCTTATTCTCTGTCAGAACTTCTTAATAATTTTAGTTCAAATGGAAAATGAAATGAAAAGCAGGAGGAAATGAAATATCAATATATGGCTTTTTTTCTTATAATGAAAAATGAGATAAAATCTAAAGATAAATTAATAGACACAGTACCTAACTTATTGCAGTATCTAAATAAAAACTCTAAAGCATGACTCTTTTTTCACAAATGCTGAAGTAACCCAAGTCTACTAAAGCTTAGCCTCAGGAATGAACCATTGAGGCACGTATCTTTCAAGGAAGTAGAAATTGCTCATTTTGCATGTAAATTAGCTCAAGAAATCCAAGTGCACATGGACTGAATTTGTTACTGACCTATTGTTACGGTAGAAAAAGATGACGTTTAGTATGATGTGCCAACCAAAGGGATAAATATCAGTGTAGGTATGGAAGCCAAAAGTGCATGTGCCATGCATTTCCGTAACTAAATGGAAGTTGTCAGAATATCTGAGTTTAATGATAAAATAAAAAAATTGACACCTGTATTTGTAGAGTATACGAAAGCTCTTGAAGTAGGATAATATTTGAAATAAACTCCTTGATGTCAAAGAACTATTGCTGAGTTTTATTTACTGGGGATAGTAAATATTTCTAAAAGGGTTTAAACTCAATTTCTATTTATAATTGAGTAGAAGCCAAGATTTCATCCATAGTTTTAAGCAGTTTTTGTCTACCACAAAAGTCACAAACCAACAGACAGTTTATATTTCTGGAAGAGAATGGAAAGGTGTTGTTTTGAAAGCATGGGAAAATGGACAGAGCAGATGAACATCCACCAAATATTTTAAAATGTCAAAATATTTCAAAGAAGGTATGAAAGCCACAAAAACCTGAAGCCAGTGCATAGTCTCAATGAGAAGCTTCAATGGAGAACATATTTATGTGAGAGCAAATAGTAATGCTAGCTCGGCAGCAACAGCAATTTTAGTAACAACAGCTCACCCAGGTACAGACCAAATGTTTACAGAGATTACAAGAGGGAAAAATATCAGCAGGCTAAGTTTAAATTAGAGGGTGATGTATAACTCAGTGTAATATTCATACAGGCATGTGAACAATTGCTGTTCTGAAAACTCTTCACATTTGGCACAAGAAGATTGCTTGGTCACAAAGGGGAGAGACTACACTGAGGGCAAGGGGTAGGAACAATCTTCACAGATCACACAGAGACTCTATTTTGCATGTAAAATTCAGAAATATCCCCAAGGCTTGATCCTAAAATGTACTTGGCTCTTTCATTAATTAAATTAATAGCAACATACTAAGCATTCCAAGTATACCAACACACAGCAGGTGATTTACTCAAGGGCAGTGCAGATGTACTTTATGGTAAAGGCACTGTTTTGTTGAATATAAATCTTAGACATGAACAATTGCACATCTTTCAGTAAGTCACCCCTCTCTCCTTCTTATGTATAAGTTTTACGTGGGCTTTTCACACAGGAAAAAAATAGGAATGACAGTGAAACAAACTGTAAAGTAGGAAAATATCCTGAAGGAAAACTGATGCTGTAAGAGATCAGCATTGTCAATAAATGTACAGTGAAATCAGACTTTATAGACAATTTAACTAGTTACCTTGGATTATAGTTATTTTTCATTGTATAGGACTTCAACACCAGATATGAAAAACAGGGATTCAGTGTAAAGAACTTTAAAAAATAGAGAGAGAGAAAGAATTGGGAGATAGGGATCTGCAGTACTGTAAATAAATGTTTCCCTGTCTGTATGAAGAAAATATGATACTGGGGACCCTATTACATTGAAAAGACAATGGGGCAGAGAAGATGCATTAAGCTGAGTCAGATACAGCACCACAGCTACAAGCTTTAATATCTTACCCATGTTTCACTACCAAATACCAAGCTGTTTTTCTGGAGATGGGAAAGGGTTAATCAGGACTGAGGTTATATTACCTCAGGTTCAGGACCTGTATCCAGGTTCTGCATTTATGCACCCAGGACCAGTGTGTTTTGTGTTGTTTCATTCTATAATTGTGTGCATGAAGACTTATATCTGAAGGAGAAATTAATCCACTTAGATTTCTGAAATGATTGAATTATGTCTCCTGTATTGGCTTTTTAGCATAACTGTAACATAAATTCTTAGGCATCGCTGTTGTTACCACTATGAGAAATTTGGATGTCATGGATCTTTTTTCTAGTTATACAGGGTGTAGACCCATTTTTAAATTTAATTTGATTAATTTTGTCATAAAAAAAAATTTGGCAAAGGCAGACAGAGAACTATTGGATCCTTTAGGAGTTAATTTCCTCTTATCTTGATAGTTTGCTGTCTTTCAGTCTTACTCCATGTATTGTAACCTGTGCATATATATAGTTGTTTCCATAAAGAAATTTTGGGGTTTTTTAATTCAAGCCCTGTTGCTTAGTAATATTTGTTTAAAGCAAACTTTCCATTTGGTCCTTCATCCTAAACCAAGAGATGTCAGAAAATGATTGCGTGACTTGTCTTTGCTGAAAATTCTTGAAAGGTCATGAGAAAAAAATTAAATTCCATCATTTACAAACTTACATTCAGAAAAAATGTTGCAATTTCCTCTTTTTCAAACAGGGATTCATGCTTTTGCAAACAATTTACATTAATTTTCACCAAGCTATATGAGGAACAATATCTGGGAAAAACAGCTTAATACAAAATATTCATAAATTACATTTTTCGTAATGTTTTCATACATTTTTCATGTTTGACAAACTTATTCTCTTCTATAATAATGTTAAAATATAATATTAATGATATTGGTTGAAGAGAGAAGATAGGTAACAATTATTGTCATTCTCTTTCTACTCTTAACTAAAGAGGGACATAAAGACAGAAGAAAATTTTGGTCTGCTTTTCAGTCTCACTTTATAAATTTATAAAACATCAAACAACAAAAATACCTCCCTCCAACTGCATCCATAAAAAAACCATAAACTATTTCTTATGAAAAAGATTGTACATTGATTCCATTAATATGGAATACTGCTTTAAATTACGAACTTTCCATACAAATTCAGAAATGTTGCAGTAAATCTTCCCTACATAGCAAAAAACCCCAAAACACATGCAAACTAACCCTTAAAAATATTTCTGTACTTACCATCACCAGAATAAAAACCACAGACATACACAGATATGTATACACACATATATCTACGAATATATATGAACACACACACATATATGTATATAATGGACATATTAAAAAATCATTCTGCTAGCTGTTCTTCTGCTGAGGAACTTGAAAATGCTTTCTGGGAGCACATGATGCCAATTCAATAAGGGCATTGCCAAACAGGTGAAATGTTGGCTGGTGAAATTTCCCAAGAGCAAACAAAATATTTTCTCTTTTTTTTTCTCTCTCTCTTTTTTTTTTTTTATTTTGAAGGATCACTTCCAGGTATTCTTTAGGTACTTTATTCCCTGAATCTGCTGCAGCAGTAAGGTAGAAAGCTGAAGTGATAAGATTAGCACAAGCTTCTTCCCACTGGCTTGCAAATATTGTGCCATTTGGTTTCTAACCTCTAAAATGAAAGGTGGAAACTTTCTCATAAAACCCTAGGGATTCCATTTCTCAGAAAGGTTTTTTTGTTTGTTTGTTTTTTGTTTTTTTTTTTTTTTGAGGAGATAGAAGGGGTAAGTATTATAGTACATCTAAAAAAATTTAAAAGGCCTAAATACAAAACACAACTGCCTCTTAATATTACTATATGACAAACAATATATTAGAAGTCTCACACATTTTGACATTTTTGACTTTCCTTATTGGTGGATCTTATTGCCATGATTGGAGAGCTTCTTTTTATGGTGATCTCAAGTTGTGATCTATATACACTGCTGTGTGTACAGTACTGCAGCTTCTTCATTCACAGCATTGGTCTATGGCCTTGCTGGCCCATAAACATATTTCTCAAAATTCAGGGATTTTAGAGCCACTTTCCACAGTCAAATACAAATAGTCTGATGGGAAATGAAGAAATGTGACAGCTCAAACTGTCTTCCTGGCCAGGGAGTGGGTTGCATTATACTAAAACAGCATACATGACACAAGAATATTACATGATGTCACTACTCTGACTCCTTTAAGAATAACTGAAGGGAGGTGTTTGTAGTTGAGAATAATATAGAGTAATTCTGACCTGCTGAAACCATTTTTATCATGTAAATTGTCCTTAGCAAGCTCTGGAATAGTATGACTATAAGTTGGCTAACCTCCTTCTAGCTGCATCAGAATGAACTTTTCACTTGGGTGAAGATTTGACTTTTGTTTTAAATAAAATCTGCAAAAGATTATTAACAATTTCTATCTTTTCTTCCCATTTCCTTTCATATAGTTTACCTCCACATAGCTACTAAGTTATTGAATCATATTCTACCCATCATGACACAGATCTCCTCTCAAAGTATTTTCCACAGAAATTATTCCCCACTTTGCATAGGACAAGATACACTTCATTGTCTCAGAATCGGGTCTTGAAATCACTAAAGGGAACAGTTTCACAAGCTTTACCATATTCTTTTCAGCTGACAATTATTTCAGAACGCCTCCAGCTCTTTAACTGTTTCATTTATAGCTACAGCAAACGTCAATAAAGTTAATATGAATGGTGGAACATTTTTTTAAAAAAAACATTTAAAATTATAGCAAAGAACAGTGTTCACATTGAAACTTTTATTCCCATAAAATTATATTGTGGCTTCTGTGTTATACAAGGCCACTATATTGCCTGAAATTAGGTCCCACCTGTGCTGCTGATTGAGCCAACAAGTCAGCCAGGCCCTTCCACAGATACTTTAAAACATTATATTATTTCTGCACTGCCATTGGGAGATGCACTGGGCTAACCAGGACAGGAACAAGGAGATCACCAAATAAATTAGTCTTTTGGGATAAATAATCTGTCATGTGATGATATTTTTTAGGGTATGTATTGCATCCTATGTACATATTGCATCCTATGGGCTGTTCCATAAGGATCTTAATGGAGCATCAGGTGAAAGCTGTTCCCTTTAAATAGGGATTTTAAATTTTTAAGGCCTTTTCTTTCTTTGTTTATACTGTTAAATAACTGAGTTGGAAGTTTTTTATAGAAAAAATAAAAAGTTATAATAACAATACAACATGATGGAATCTTTTGGCAGGACCAAGTAGAGCACAGAGCACAGACAGCAGCAGTGACTTAGGGTCATTATTTCTATTTGAAATGTGCTTTCATTTATTGAAGGTAGTATTTCATGAGGGATGTTTCTTTTCAGGGTTTTCATAAAATGGAGTGCCATCCTAGAAGAGACAAGCAACAGCTAATGGGAGACTGATAATCGTGGTCCCAATCAACAATTTTTGGAATATTGATTTAAATCTGGATTATTTAACCAGACTGCTTAGGAGTAAAGGTGTACTTTTATTTTAACACAAAGAATCATTTAAGATACAGAATGAAAAAAAATTGCTCTGTATAAGAAAATAGGTTTTATTGTCTGAGTGTATTCCAGTGAGAAGAGCAGAGGTTCAAGATTTATATATTTCTTTAAGGTATTCAGGGAACTACATGTATTTCAAACATCATCAAGCTAAAAACTCAAATTGTTATTGCTCTTTGCTTTGTGGTCACTTCTACTCTCAGTCTCAGGTACTCACTGCTTTTGGAAGTTTATCAGTGAAACCTATGAGTGATACAGCCTAGATGCCAGATTTCAATATATAGCTCTTGTCATCAAATAGGAAAAGTAATGATTTTTCCCACTTTGCAACACAAGGCAAATTGTTTTAAAGAGAGCTCTAAAACTAAACACATAAAAGCAGCCCTTGCAGACAATAGAGCCTACATGATGAATGTTTATTCCCAGTGCTACTAATGATAAAGGTTCTTGGCTTGAATGATAAGTGGGTTTGGTATCTATCACTAGAATGTCAGCAGCTTAGAGGGCAGATTTTAGCTGTAAGGACATGAGTTCCTGAAGACCTTCACTCATTAGTTATTGCTTATTCACAAGGTTAAATTCCATTATGGACAGTCATTCCCTGTTCTGTGTTAATCAAATTAATAGTTAACATCAAACCTAGAAATACAGCTTACATGCAACTGTGACAAGCATGAATGAAGAGGGCATAACGGGCTGATGGCATTGGAACAATCACTAGGAGAATGTGAAATTCATATCCAGTGGCTGACTATTTAGAAAAAATATTATTTGTGAAACAGTTTTAATTTTTCTGTGGAAAAAAGATATACAGGTCACCTTAAATTTAGAGGAATCCAAGCAAGCTTATCTGATTGGGATTCTAAAGCTGATTCTAACAACAGTGTAAATCTTCATTGCTGCTCCTTTGAGATAGGGACAATTTCCACCCAAGGGTTTGGTTCACCAAATCTGAGGTATTAGTAAATTGAAGGACACAATAGAGGTTAAGGTAAAATAGCAATAAGAGAAAAGTGTACTGTATGATCTCACCATGCTGCACTGCAAATGGAAGTTCTGACTCCTCATTCTGTAATGACTGCTGTAACATCATGCTAAATTAATTTGTTTTAGGAATCAGCTGGGGACTAATCAACAGAAGTTCAAGCAACTGGCATAAGTAATGATGAGAGGTTTTGTATGAAACCAAAAAAATACTCTAAGAAGAAGGGTCTACTATTGGTAAGAGATGACAGAAAATATCATCATATTACTTTACATTTAAAAATTTGGCTTATGTTGCATTTAGTGATACGTTATAAAATTGGCCTACTTTGAATAATACTGAAGACCACAGCCTAGATACTAAGTTTTTAGCCGATAAAAATTAGTATAACACTAAATTTTAGTGGATTGACATGTGTTCTTACCAGAGATTGCTCTTTCCAGCACATAAAAATCAGTCTATAAAGGCAAGAATCCCAGTCCCAAGGGTGGAGACATCCTACCTTGTCATTATTACCATAGAGAAGAATGGGCCTCACTGTGATTTCTAGAAATACTTTCTGGTTTTAGTTTTGTCTTTCTTGGGTAGTAACAATACTTGAATTATAGTTTTGTTAGATTTTCACACTAGGGAACTATCGCATTGGTCAGTTAATATATATGGAAAGAGCAAAATGAGCTTCACCTCTGTTTCACGGCAGGAAGGATGGGAATGTTAAACCAAAGAATTTTATACATGGTTTTTACATCTGTGGAGACAATTTGCAAGATGGCTTTTACACTTCTTTGCTGTGTGGCCTCTACCAAAGTAAAAGCTACAGTTTCCTTGGAAACAAAATTTCATGCCATTCCAGACTTGGAAGATGAAAAGGATTTTTACTTCTTAGTCATGCAGCATTTTGGTTCTGGAGTCAAACATGATCACTTTGATATGAAATGAAAAACCCAAATGGAACAGAAAACTAGATAATGAAAATGAAAGCTGACATCTGTGAGAAATCTGAATTAGGTGAAGCTTCATGAAATTGCAAATTTTTTTTTAGTTATATGCCACATTTAATTTCTTTTTTTAAAGTTATCTGCCACATTTTTTCTTCCTTGAATTCAGTAATCAATGGACAAGAGATATGGTCTAGGGAACAGGAACTCATGCTTTATATCTTTTCACACTTATATACATGTCCTTACTAGAAATTTCTTTTGTTACTTGAGCAAATTATCTTATTTCTCATAAAAAAATTTGAATACTTTTAACCAAAAGTTTCATTTGGAGGAGGTTGAATGGTTTAAAATTTTTGGAAACATCAAAATAGCTTGTTCTGGCACCCCTGAAAACTTTTTGATGGTAATAAGAAAAAGTAAAGTCTACATTCTCTAATGCGTTAGAACACAAACACCATCATTTATTTAACATAAAATTTCCTGGAAATTAGTAGAACCTCTCTGAATTCTCCCCTCATCCTGGAGGACTTTGAACATTTTTTTTAATCCTTTTAAGGTATTTCATAACATCTTGATGTGGATTGCTTTGACTGCTTTTTGCCAAAGCCATTCCATCTTACATGGAATAATTACCTATGCATTGAAAAAGAGAGAAAATAACTCCAGTAATGACCAGAAAGAGCAGAGTTTTATGTCTCAGATATTTATATAAAGTAGAATTTAAGTCAACATGAAAAAATGAGAATTACCTCGTTTTATTCTCCCTTACTAGAGGGAGGGAATTCTCCACAGGCTACTGTGATTAGGACCTTGATTGGTTACATGGAGAGAAGATAAAAGAGAAAATTCATTCTAGGAGACCTCTATAAGATGAAGTGTAGAAAGGAGCAAGACCTCTTCCTTAGAAAAGAGCAAGACATATTCCTTAGAAATGGAGAGACATCTTGTAAATTTAGTGCTTTCCTTCCATGCTTTTCCTCAAAAAACATTTTTTTTTGTGTTGAACAAAACATACTTCTCGTTATAAAAATAATACTTTTAAATTTTTGATGCAAAAGAAATTTCTTTTCAGCCCTTGCAGCTGTGGGGATTTTTTTCTTCAGTCCTTTCTCAGAAATTATTATTCATACTTCTTAGTCTGTGCCTCAGCTGCTTCTCTTTAGTAAGTACTTACCAACATTTCTTTCTTCTGTTGTTTTCCCATCTATTCTATTTAGATGATAACCTTCGAAGAACAGAAGCTATTCCTCATTTAATTAGAGACATTTATAGCATTCTAGTCTCAGAGATGGCAACTAGACACTGTTGTAGCAAATAATGAAAGTTTATCTATGAATAGTGGATTGACACAGAAATTTCACTGGAACAGTTGATAACACACAGCAATACAACAAAATTGCACTGAATAAGTTGAAATGGGGAGACTGTTGGTATGCAGTGTAATTCCCATATGGCTCCATCAGATTTTAGTTGCTCTTCCAAATTATTAAAACTTTTGGGAAATGGAAGGATGGGTGCTAGAAGATAATACTGTAACAACTATTCCAAGGTGTTGTCTTGGGAGGAGGCTTACAGCCAGGACAATAGTTCTGTGATTATAAATAACAAGCCAAGAATCTAAAACTAAATAATTGTTTTCCTATTAAATTCATGAGAATGCTCAATCATAGGGACTCATTTTTTCATACTTTTCAAATTTTCTGTTGGCTGTTGCATCTGTTAACTGTTTTTTACCTTTAATAAAGATTTACTTAATCATCATGACTATTACTCATGGTGTATTCCAGGAGAGACACAATCAGCAAAACTTTAAAATACAACTCCTCTCACACCTGTGAAGACTTGCAGAGGCAATGCCTTAATTCAGTTTTCTGAACTTTTTAAAGGTTGTTCTATACTCATTTTCCAGCAGTTTCTGAGAGCTCTTAGGCCTCTTGAAAAGAAGCATATATTCATGAACATTAATGAAAAGTACGCAATTTTTTTTCTTGAAATTGATGCATTAAGTGCATCAAAGAGGAAATGGAAATGTAGTTATTCATATTTTACCCTATTCTAAATTAAACTTAGAGCATGAACTCTTAAGTCTATGAATTATTTTGTAGTAGTGAATCTGAATACTTATTATCAGTATTGAAGAACTCAGCACATCAAGTTCTAAAGTTAAAGTTCCGGTGCCATTAGTAGGTACAGTATTTAATCAAGCCAATAAGCACATGCATGCATGCATCCATCCATGGATGAACATGTCCAGAGTTATTTTCTGTGGGATGATATATATATTTCCAGTCCTTTATTCCTAAATGCAAATTTAGGCAACTGGGTCTGTTGATGTCATAAATGAACAAAGAGGAAGCTTCTAACAGAATTTAGGAAGAAAGTAAACAAAAATTTAAAAAGTAAAGCAAAATTTAATGGAACTCCATTAACAATGATATGAGATAAACTTATTAATATGTATCTTAAAAGGCTAAGCAGAAATGTATATAATCATGACAAAATAATTACAATGTAGGTTGACATCTCGCTTGCTTTAATATCCAGCTTTTAACATTATAAGGATAGAGCTATTCCAGCAATTCTAGAATGACACAAATGGATGAAAATGAACATTCAAAATAAAAAATTTCAATTTCTTCTGTGGGTGATGCATGAAAGAGTAAAATGATGGAAAGAATTTACTAGCCAAACACCTAGCACATATCTTGAAAGACTTCAAACATTAAGATTGCATTCAAGTCTGCAGTCATCCACTATCTTTACAAAAACCTTCAACCACAGAAACTCAGCTAAAAAGCATCTAGATCAAACAAAGAATGCAAACCTTCTGACAGTCCCAATCTTAATTTCCATTATAATGAGACAAACTGTCACAAACATACTCAGCACATTTGAAATTCAGTGTTTCTGCCGTAATGCCATGACATAAGATATACAGAGCAAACATGATTTTAGAAGGCTGTGCAAAACAGACACATCTTGGACCCCAGTGCAGAACCTGAGATGTTAGGAAGAGCTCACTTTTTTTTTTTTTTTTTTTTTTTCTTTTCTCCTGTGCCTCAAGATACACACCATGATTTTGAGGTTAGGCCTTCAGGACCTAGCCTGATTCTTCTCCCTTGTGCTTTGGCAAACTTGTCTTACTTTTCAAACAGTTTTTAACACCTTGGTATTTCAGTCATATCCACCAAAAGCCTGGTGTATTTTCTTAGTTGTTGTTTGGGAGAAAAGTGAAGATAATTATAAATAAAGTTGTGATTGATCAAAGTATTTGTTCACAAAAAAACCCCTACTGGGCAGAAAGCAAAAGCTTTGAGGGGGAAATTCAGTTTTAAAACATATTTAATTACACCAGTGTAGTACCTGCAGCAACCGGGCACGAAAGAAGGACACGGTTTCACCACAATCAAGAGAACAGCCAAGGCCCCAAAAAGAGAGCCGGTTTATTATGGATACACAATTTATGGGGTTTGAAAAGTGGGAGAGCATTGGAAGATGAAACCCCACCTCTCCACCAGACTGGTTGAGACCAATATGACCAGTCCATCGTATTCCCTTCTCCAAGAAGGAATGTAAACAAAGCTAGTGTTTTTAGTGTAATGCATGAGAAAATCTGACTCGAGAATATAAACTTTTCAGAAGGCTTTCAAAACAGATCGACACACCAGTTAGATGAAGAGAAAGATAACATAGCCCTAATTTGAAAGTTTGCCAAGAAATGAGAAATCAAAATGGAGTGTAATTGAAACAGCACAAAGGGAAATTTAGTATTTGCTGATCAGGCTTTCTCAGTGGATGGGGAAAAAAATGTTTCAGTGCAACCACAGCCTTTATAATAATCTCACAAATCATGTTTATGTCTAATAGAGATTACTGAATAATGAATCTAGGTTTGTATCATACCAGAGAGCTTTTGTTGAGGAGCACACAGTGCTGGTAGCTCAGTGAGCAGCTCCAGCTCCAGGTTCAGCTCTGGGTGCTGAGAGCTCCAGACAAGAGGCCATGAACTGGAACCAACCTTTGCACAGCAGAGGGCACAGGGGCCTGTGGTGCCAGCCAGGGGACCGGACACTCAGAGACACGGCGGGAGCTGGGGACTCAGCTGGAAGACCCCAGACATGCCTGCACTTTGACTGTGAGGGTGTAAAAGCCATGGAGTTCCTTTGCTTGGGGTCCCTCCTTGGAGGCACCAGCTCCAGCTGTTATTGTGTTGTTGCACCATGATTAAATTACTGAAAGGATCCAGAGGTCTGACACCTTGCTATGGAAAGCCTGGGGTTGAGCTGGTAAGGAAACCTGGTGTGACTGTGAGTGTGGGGTGTGTAAGGAGGCAAGTGGGGCACCCACAGGGTCACTGGAGCCACCTGCTGCCAAGGGGCCTCGGTCCCAGCTCAGGTTGTGTAAAAGTGACTGCCAGAGTGTGACTGACAGAGTGGCTCGTGGGTCAAACAGGAAGCTTTCCTTAACACTTTCCTTGTTGCCACTAGGAGGTACCTCTTACTCTCCTGCTCTTTTCAGTGCTGGTTATAAAAGGGGCTTGCAGACATGTTCTAGAGGTTATTGCTATGAAGAAAAAAAGACTGCTTTCCCATCTGACTTATCAAGATTTGCCAATATTGTACAGTTGTTTTTATCATTTTCCTAGAGAAGCATGTTGCAGCTCATACGTATTTAATTGTATGTAGTCCTCCAAGACTTTTATGTAGATTGAACAATTTTTCCCTTCTATATCCCTAAAACCAGTATTCCCCTTACCACCATCATTCATGTTTCTATTCAGTTTATTTTACATCTTCCTCTGCGCTGATTGATTTACAAAATCTAAGTAGAATATGTTTATGTAGTTCATTGCTTCACTGAGATCAGAACAAAGTAAGTAAACATTTTGGATAGGCATGGTTTTAAATTAGACCTCCAAATTTATATGCTTTAAAACAAATTGGAAAGGATCAAAACGCAAAAGTTAGTGTGGTTTGATTTTTGCAAGGATTAGGCCATGAAAGATGCAGGAAAGGGCAGTTTGTGTAACTTCTGTTAGAGGAGAGCACCCTGTAGAGTTGACAGTTCCGGCATGTCTTAGGCATGTTTAGGGTGACCTCATCTACAAAAACAAGTATGTATATAGACTGTCTGCCACATTTATCTTTATCCTTAGGCAAGTACAGAATTGCCAGGTGATAGACCAATTTCTGTATCAGTTTATAAACAGCACCAACAATATGTGGATTTTTTAAGACTGTGAAATCACGATGGGTTAGAGATTTAAATAAACAAACTCTAGAGTACAAGCAATAAAAGATCCGAATTTCAATGATACATTTGACAAGGCATGGAGTGCTTAAATCCCACATTTGATCAGGAAAAGGTTTGTATGAACTTTGTTCACATTTTGAGTAGTTGAAGCAGGCTCCCAACCAGGCCTTCTCAATTTGTGTACTAGGCACTTGAAGTACTGCATGCCCAGCACAAGACATGGCAAGGAGCAATAATTTTTGCTTTGATGTAACATAAGTCAATAATGTGAACAGCCCATTCCAAATATAGAAGGTATCTACCAAAACCAGAGAGATAGCAGATATTCTGCTGAATGAGGCAAGTGTATGTCCATTTGGGCCAGGAGAATTCCAAGGGATGACTGGGAACACCACCACAGACTCACAGCATCAGCTGGTACAAGGCTGCCAGCTCAAGCAAATTATGTCAATACTAGGAACATGTCAGTCAGAGCCTATCCAAATCTGTGCAAGAAGGCTAGAAATCAGGAAGTCACTGAGAATCTTTCCTGCTATGACTGTACACCACTGTACAAAAGCATTATTTGAGAGCATATTCTTGTTCAAGATAGTTACATTTAATATTGCTGAATAAAGCAGGGTCAGAGAACAAGACAAACCATGGGAGCACTGGCTATTCTCTCTTTTTAGTTGTTAATGTTCTTTCTGACTTCAAGACATTAATTATCAAAAGAAATTTTGGTCAAGACAGAAGCTTTCTTTCCTGTCAGAGAATTTTCTGTATTATTAAAGAAGACTCTGCAGCCTCAAGTCTCCCACATAACCTCTCACTGTACTCCACAAAATCTATGGGGTGGGTAAACTTCACCGTTGTGCTGCAACACAGCTGTCACATTCAGATTAGGCACTCTGAACTGAAAATACCCGCCCCAGACTGTACAGATGATAATTCTCCTTTAGGAGCATATGACCATCACACGGAGCCTGTGGAAGGACAGGAAAATCTGCAATATGCCATTAATTCAGCCATTCAAGACCCCTTGCACACAAGACCTGACAACTGTCTGTGATCTCCTTTCATTTAAAAGGACAAATTTATCATAAAATTTTCAAGATTAACTCCAGCAATGTGCCACAGTAAAACAAACTAGGAAACAGTAATATAGAAATATAGCATCAAAACAAAATAGAAACTAAACTCCCAATCAAAAAACAGCAAAAAACACAATTATGTAGAATGGGACCAAGGAAGATCTCATGAATATATAGGCAGGTGAAAATCAACAGATATTAAAAATAAAAATGGGAGGCATATAAAATTCTAAATGGTATGAACTTAGATTAATTGAATTGTCCTTTAAATAAAATAGAACAAGCAGTAAGAATTTGCTTTAAATGCAAATGAGAGTGAAGTAGAAGTCATTAGCTTAATTATTGGAATTATTTTATTGGAGAAGTAATCTATCTTGTCACATATGCTTCCTCTTCTGCATGTACAGGAAGAATAAATTCTTTGGTTCTGTTTCCAGCTAATGCAGTTCAATAACAACTTCATTCAAAGCTGGAAAATCAAATAAGATCAGGCAAAGCTTTTTTTCTCTGTTTCAGGCTGAGACTATAATAAAGTATGTGGTATGGAGATTTCAGACACTTTTGAAACATTAAAGAAACTCTCAGTGAGATTTGCCTTAAATTGTTTGAATCAATTTCTTGCGTGTGTGAGTGTGTGGCCAAAATATATTTTGACATGGTGTTGGGAACCTATTCCTGTCAGATATTATCCTCCTTGTGATTTTTTCACTGGCTGAATCGATGGTTTTCTGAAGTTCTTCAGGGCCTCTTGAACTCATGCTCACTGAGTAACTGAGAATTTTTGATCTGATTTTACATTTGGATGGCAAATTTTGGCAGCATCACCAATGTAAAAACATATAGGGAGCAGCTACAGGGCTTTCCTGGCCAAGAGGGCTGCTGGATTCTCTCTTTGTTTGCTTCCAAACAACACTGAGACAGGCTGTTAAGTTCTATTTTATCAGGTAACAAATACTCACTGATATAACTTCAAACCCACGATGCCTTTTTTCCATTTCCTTCTTCTCCTCTACAAGAGGGAAAAGGGGAGATGAGAAGCAGTAGTTGCCTCAAGTTTAGAAAAGAAATCTGTCCAGGCCCACCACAGAAGCTTCTGAAAGCTCTTGGTTCATCTGAGGGACTAAAGCAAAAGGAGAATGAGTAGTGTTATTTTTGTGAAATACTTTAAAGTAGCAAAAACCTGAGAGAAAAATATCCTCCCTGAGATCTATGAAACTGGAAAGATTATTTGGAAGTTTTTCAGCTTGAGTTCTGGTAGCAAAAGAAAAGGAAGGTTCATGATTGATTCTGTGTGAGGCAGTCCATTTCTTTGATGACAAATTATAAATACATTTTACTACTTCACACAGAAAAGCGGTTGATAATAATGATGATATGGGAGTGAGAGCCTCTCCATGTAGTACAATACTATTACTCTTCTGGAGCTATGACAGCATTGTGTATTTGTAAATGTGAATTCTCAGGCTGTACTCATCTTTCTCCATACTGGTAAGGATGTTACTCTGTGCTCATGTGAGCAGGATGTGGCAAAAGATTCCTCCTAAACCAGACGTGGCACAGGTGAGAAAAAGAGGCTGTGTCTCATCCTCACTGACCAACTTCATAATTCTGTTTCATAAAATGGTCAGATTTTTAAGGAAACTTTCCTGTCTGTTCCTTGAGAAGCCACTCTGTCAGTCACTCACACCACACGAGCTGGGACTGAGGCCTCTTTGCATGGGAGGCTTTGTCACTGAAATCATTGGGGAGAAATTAAAGGCTCCAACACTGTCTTTTAAGTGTTAGTGAGCCAAGCATTACGTTATTCTGAACAGGGCATGTAGTGAATCATTCCAGCTACATGCATACACCTTTTAAGACTTTTTACTCATTTTTATATTTTTAGCAAAGAAATTAATATTCATTGGTTCTGAGTTATATAATTCTCTTCATTAATTTGTATTCTATCCCCTACTGGTTATTGATTTCTAGCACTTCATGCTAATTTGGTCCACATTCTTTAGTGTTCTTATTGTCCTTTCTCAAATGGGGAGTCTTCAACCCTCATGCTGTAATGTCTTTATTAATGTCCTCTGTATCTTGTTACTCCAACATCTCCTTAAAGGTCAATAAATATAAGATCCCAGATATTCGATCTCCAACTCCTTCAGGCTTTGTTTATTGCAGCTTATCAGGTCTAGTCCAGCAAAACTCGAAAACAATGATAACAGTTTGTGAAAAGAAACCCGGCCTGCTGGCAAAGTGGACTCTGCCTATGACCAACAAACAGTTAAAAAGTTACTTAAAACCATCAATTAGAAAAAACATTTAGGAAAGTTATATAATTTCCAACAGCTCCAGTGACCCTGTGGGTGCCCCAGTTGGCTCACTACACACCCCACACTCACGTAGTCAGACCAGGTTTCCATATCAGAGTCTCAGACCTCTGGATCCTTTCAGTAATTTAATCATGGTGCAACAACACAATAACAGCTGGAGCTGGTGCCTCCAAGGAGGGACCCCAAGCAAAGGAACCCTATGGCTTTTACACCCTCACAGTCAAAGTGCAGGCATGTCTGGGGTCTTCCAGCTGAGTCCCCAGCTCCCGCCGTGTCTCTGAGTGTCCGGTCCCCTGGCTGGCACCACAGGCCCCTGTGCCCTCTGCTGTGCAAAGGTTGGTTCCAGTTCACGGCCTCTTGTCTGGGGTTCTCAGCACCCAGAGCTGAACCTGCAGCTGGCACTGCAGCTGCTCACTGAGCTACCAGCACTGAGTGTATTCCTCAGTGGGATTCTCCATATACTTTGCCAGTACCTGCTCTGTCTGTACCTATCTGTGCCTGCGTGGACCCAATGGTGCCTGTTGTCACCATTTGTACTGAAGACATGTCACATAAAAAATGGAATTATTCCTGATTCATTTAATTGTGCGGTTGTTCGTCCTGCAGGTTTGTAATGCACTGGAGCTGGTATGACCAGTCCTTTGTCAGCATTTGTTGTATCTTTGCAACATGACTCCTCCAGATGAGTAATTCTTTTTATAGAGTTATTTTACAGCACTTTCTGATATCTTTAATAGTAATAAGGTGCCTAGATACCAGCTGTCTAAAAATACCAAAGATGATCTGATAGAGTGAATAGGCAAAGAGTGAAGTCACGAAGAAAGAACTGAAAAACAAAGTAAAGGATTTGGAAAGCAAATCAAGTATTCCAGAAACTGCAGTTTGATATAAAACCTTGAGGAAAAAAATCTAGAAAGTACATGGAAAAGTGAAGAAAACTTATTAAAAGAAAAAAAACTTAAATAATGAAGAGTTCAGAATGTAAGTAGAGATGTGGCAAAGTGTTAAAATATGAAGCAACTGGATGTACATTATAAATGCAATATGGAGACACTAAAAACATAAAAACTATAATCTTTTAGTTCTGTCTTCTTCAGCAATGTTTAACTCTTTACTGAAAGAGAGAGCCAGAACTGGTTGTTTTCTGGAAATTTTGCATTCCTGCATTTGATATGCTGATGCCTGTGGTTCTTTTATTCATCAAAGATGGAATATCATATGTTCTTTTTGATCAATAATAAATAGCAAGAAACAGAAAGAAAGCATGCATACAGTTCAAATAATTTTCAGTCTTCTTTAAAGAGAAGCTGTTGGTAGATCAATTGGCATTTGTCATAACATCTATTGTACCTTGTTGCTCTTCATAATGAATATATTTCCACTAGAACATAAAATATACAGTTTACATATAAGTACACATGGTCTTTTGATCTGTATTCAAGGCTTGTTTGCTAAGACTCCTTAGCTTGATTCTAACCTGCTGTATCCTATCCACACTCTTGGAAGATTGAAATGTATGACTTAATCATATTCATTTTTAAAAAGCTCAGGGCCTTGCCAGTGGGCAGACTGCCTGAGATCTCTACAGCTGGTGGAACATCTCTTTGGTCAGTAGCTGACTGCTTCTTACCCACTTGTGGTAAAACTGGCAGACCCACCTCCATTAGCTGGCAAATCTCTAAATACTGCTCTACTCATTCGTTAGTTTCACGTTCTAATCTTTGACCACATTTATAACCTTTACTGATCCTGCTTGCAAACTCCAGAAAAAAAGCCCCAATCTCTTCCACTCTTTTCCTTTGTGTTGTACAAAGTCAAAAACTGGAGTGTAAAGAACACGAGCCATCATTTGACAGTTTAGCTAAGGGGAAAGCGAATGAGGGAGTTGAATATATAATTTTGTGCTCTATTCAGAGTGGTTCAAGGATAGTATGAAAAGAAAACAAGCAGTTCCTTGATGGAAGAAAATATTGTGCAAAAGCACTGAAAATCGAGATTATCATCTGATGATAAGAAGCCTTCAGATGACTTTGCATCAGTCAGAATTCCAACTTTGCAGCATTTAAGCAGAAATCTTTTCCTTTGTTAAAATTTTTGCAGATGAGGGAAGACAAGGAGATCTCAGAATGTGATCAAACATAAAAAATTTTCATGTAGAAGATAAATAAAATAAGTAAGTGCAATTGCACGCTTTAACATGAAGAAACCAGTAGGATGACTAAATCCCTGCATATAATGAACTCCTTAGGGGTCTTGGAAGGTTATAAATCATTCCGGGACAAATTGTAAGCAATGTTTCTCTAAATCAAGGTGCATTTTTCAGTTCATATGGGAAGCTCCACTCTGCTGGCAGCTCTTTATTGTGAGCCTTTTTTTGCTGTACACCTAGAGATCATCTAGGAACAGTGAAAACCTGCAGGTGCAATTTACCATCTACAAGGCACTACATATTTCAAGATTCCCCACAGAAACTCAATTTGGGAATGTGCTGTAAAGGTTTCTCCTAGTGAGACATTGGTATCCCACTGAACTTTAATGATTGCTTGTGGGTTAAAAGTAGAGTGGTATATCAACTCTCAGAAAAAAAATTTAAATCAACTTATCAAGACTCCTGGAGATAAAAGGCCTCCTACTTATCTTTCATAGACCTAATTGTGCCTTATTGTTTCACAGATTTAAATATTCCCCTCGTTAATGGTAAGATAATTATCATTCCACCGACTCTGACAAAGCCACCATTTTTAAAGTAACATTCCATACAGGATGTGGAGAAAAAAAGAAAACATTTAGACAAGACTATTAATAAGATGAACTTGCATGTGAATTTTGAGAGCACAAGTCTTATTCACTTTCAGTTCTAGTTTAATTTGGCATCGCTACACTTCAGCAGAAGTTTAACACATCTTAATCAGACCAGGAAAATGTACAATTGTTTTTTAAAATATTTTGTACAGGGTATGTCTGATAGAATGGTGGATAAACTATAATTTGAGTAAGTATACATATATGCATGTTTGCACAGAAAAATACATGCACATTGGGAGGTATTTAAAAGACCTGTAGATGTGGCAGCTGAGGACGTGGCTTAGTGGTGGACTTGGGAGCATTAGATTTATATTTAGACTTGATGATTGTAAAGGTCTTTTCCAACTTAAATTCTCCTATGATTCTAAAATACACAGGTGACACCAGCTCGTGTGCAGGACTGCCATCTAGAGGGAACCAGACAGGCTGGGGGAATGGCCCAATTCCCCTACAAAATTCAGTGAAGGCAAAGTCCTGTGCATGTAAAGAAATCACCCCCTGCAATGACACAGCCTGGGGACTGCCGGGCTGGAGCAGCTCTCTGGAGAGGCTGTGGAGATGCTGGTGGGCAGTACCCAAGGAGCGTAGAGGGCCACTGCCCTCCTCTTGGATCACCTTCAGGACATTTTCCCCATCTTTAGGCTACCTGTACAACAAAAGTGCAAATCTAGAGGACAGTGACCAAGCTGGGAGGGACTGCATCACTAAGCCTCTAAGCAAAAGCTGCATGACCAGAGTTTGTTCAGCCTGGTGAACTTTTTCCTGTGTGAGACTTAAAAGTAGTCCCCAGGACATTCAGGGATGTCATTGAGAAGATGGAGCCACGGTCTTCATTGTGGTGCATGGGCGAGAGACAATGGGAATAAACTGAAATGAGATGTTCAGATTGGATATAAAGAGAAATGTTTTCCCCATGAGAAAAGTCTGTCAAGTCACCCAGAAAGGCCAGGCAGGTGAGAGGGTTTCAAGACCAGACTGGGTAAAACACTGAGCAACCTGAACTGATCTCTCAACTCAGTTATGCCATGATACTATAATGTACCATATATTTAAGCTCTCTATTAGTATCTGTATTGTTACTAGATATGTTAGAGAAACTAATTGACTAGACTAGATGGGCTATACTAATAGAATATGATAATTATACAGAGAATTAAATTACAAAGACAATGTAGGAAAAGTTCTTAAACCAGCTGCTCCCCCTAGATCACAGTTTCTATGGGTACTTGAGGTTGAGAATAGTTTTATATATTAATATAATTCACTGAAATGAATAGGACTACCCAAAAAGTGAAACTAGGCACTTGAGGGCATATTGCTAGGCTGGGATTCTTTTTTGTGTTTAATTCCACAGAAACTGCTACTGAGAAGCAGGATGGAGTTTAATGTTTGCCTACCAAAAATTTGAGCAAAAAATACTAACAAGCACTATGAGGAGTACTCATTTCATCAAATGGAGCTATTTTAAGTATACAGAAACAGAATTTTTGTACTTGGACTATTGTACTTGGACTTTTTCATAAACTGATAAAACACATATTAAGAGTATTATATTTGAAATTTTTAATGTGGTGTTTTAAAACATCTTGGATAGAAAATCAAAACTGATTTGCTATGTCTGCATAAGCAAAAGTTAATTTCCATTTTCTTCCAAGAACAACATCAATAAATAGTCAGCCAAGTAATACTTAGTAGGAAATGGCATAATTTTTAAAATATCCAAACAGATATAAATAGAATAAATTATGTGTTCTCAGATCTTACATTTCAACTTTCACTAAAACATTATGAGCAGGTCTAATAAATAAAAAAAATTATTTCAGTATAAAAAAAACCTCAAACAAACAAACAAAAAATAAACCAACAACACAAAAACCCCTCCAGGTACTTTTATAAGGCAGAATGCTGTTCTCCTCACATCTGCATTTTTCTTTTCATTACTTTTCTGTGATCTAGTTTACATTTCTTACAGTTTATGCCCAATGGCTGAGATAATGGAGCTAGCCAGAAGGTTGTTGCAAGAAGTGTTTAAATTAACATATATTGGTATGTGTATAAAATCAATGGTAAAAATTATTGTCAGAAGATATTTTAAAGCAACAAAACCAGAGAATACAGTAAAGCCAGATTTAGGGGGAAATACACCCCATTTTGTCAAATATATTTATATAACTATGGATTTATTCTTATGACAACAGGACAAAATCTTGCTCATGGGAATACTGCTGCATTATTTAATTGGGATTGCTGAGAACTTATAAGCAAGAAGCTGATGGATTATGCTTTTGCTTTACAAAAAGAAAAAGTTTTTTTATACATTATACAGATTTTTATTATGAAAATAAAAAGATTATTTTTTCAGAAATGCAATGAAGTTTTACATTCTATCTTATACCAATCTTGTTGGCTTAAAAACAATCGAATCTACACATCATTAAACACAAACAAAACTTCCTAAAAGGATAGACTATATTAGATTGTGGCTCATGAAGGCACTATGCTTGGGTTTTTTAATGTTAACTTGTCCCTTAGGATATTACACCTGGGTTCTGTTCCACAGAACCCTTATACTTATCTTGTTCATTTAACTGATATTGAACTGAAGAATTGACTCAGTGTAGATAGTGTTTCTTCGACTCCACAAAACATTGAAAAATCATAACATTTTAAAAGAAAAATTTAAACTAATTTTTTTTTTCTTTTAAGGAATCTGTCAGAGACCACATTTAAAAGCATAAATGAAAAGGCAGGATCCAGTGAAGCCAGTAGATTCATGCTTGAAGAAGACACCAAGGGCAGAAAGAATCAATCCACCTAACTGGGATGGCAAGCATGGATATTCTGTGTTGGCATAATCAGTAATTTGATTTCCCATGCCAGGAATGAATCTGAACTCTAAGATTGCCAAGGGGGAAATCTATCCCCTGTCCATGGAGTAAGGCACAGAGGAAGGGAGCAGAGCTGCTCCAGCTGAGCTAGCAATCAATTCATAACACCATGAAATTTGGTTCTATACTACAAAGCTATCAAAGCTGACACAAATTGGCATCCTGAACATTTTTTGATCGTTTTGCATCAGTATGTGCTTTCTGCTGGACAATGGTAATCAAAGATTTTTTTTTCTGCTATGTTACAGCACTAATTATGCTGTTGGGAAAACAGAAGTCCATGAGATATTGACATGACAGAGTGTGTCCTTTGGACTTCTTTGCACTTTTAGGGTTTTTGGATGTCCAACATCCTTTACTCTGGTGTGCTTACTTTGTCTATAAATCATGTTAGAGAGAAATCACATTTGTGGTGACCACTGACAGCTACTACACACAGCTATAGCCAAATGTTACTGGTATGTGAGCATCGTGCCATACCACTACTGATTTTCATCGGTGGTAGTCTTAATCTCCAATAGTCTGAACACATGCACTGAGTATGTACAACATGAATTTTCAGTCAGCAGCAATGTCCCA
Organism: Chaetops frenatus; assembly: GCA_013400775.1. Lineage (NCBI taxonomy): Eukaryota > Metazoa > Chordata > Aves > Passeriformes > Picathartidae > Chaetops > Chaetops frenatus. The sequence continues at coordinate 155,041 of VZTR01009169.1, forward strand.
CTCATGCTCTCTGTCCCTCTATTGAGAAGAGTTAGGAAAAGGGAATGTTAGTGTTTTAGGAGTTTCTCATGTAAAGTTTTTGTTTCAAGTTCCAGTGATGTAGAGATCCCATCCATTTCTCCACCACTCTTATTCCAAAGTATTTTTTAGGCTGTATATATTTGAATTTTTACCAGACGTTCATGATGACCTTCCTGCCAGTGAAATCCAGCTACCAGTAGAATTTTAGAGTGTGTATAAAATAATGGATATAGGTACCGTCAAAATTCCTGTTTATTTGAAATAATATCCCTTTTTCCAAGGTCATCTAAGTGTGCTGCTCAGTGCTTGAAAACTAAAAAGTAATCATCTGTCACCTATCTGACATGGTCTAGTACACAGCAAGAAACCACTCTCCCTCAAGAGGTGTAAAAGAGCTGCCTGTACTGTGATTAGTTAGCTAATACCAGAAATCTGTTTCAAATCAGAGGTGAAATTGATTTATACATTCAGTAATATATTTTGGATATTTTTTTTTCAAAACATTTCCTGTGTCCCTGGATAGAGATGGAACAAACAAAAAAGGACAGATTTCATTCTTCAGAAGTTCATGCAGTGTTTTTAGCTAAATATTTGTCAAAAAACAGCTTTCTCATTGTTCCCTCCTTCAGCTAAACTCACTTTTCCTATCTTCAGTCCTTCCCCCCTGAGATGTTCCATATAGCTTGGAAATTCCTTTGCCGTAGCATTTGTTATCTATTCCAGAAACAGCTTTGCTTCTTCAGAATCTTGTTTCAGCTTCTTTGTGAAAGGACTGGCTCTTTCAGAAGTTCCTATTCTTTTGGCTATCTCCAAATAGGAAGATTTATTTATTCTTTCATTTAACCTGAAAGAGAGTTGATCTAGCATGCTCTCGTCTTCAGTAAAATGTGATTGTTGACAGATTAAATGAGTTATTATCAACAAACAATACCATTAAATGCAGTGAGAAAAGAGTACTAAGGGCTCCAATTTTTTAACTAGAAAGCAGAATTAAATGCTTGGATTATTATTATTATTGTTGTTGTTGTTGTTGTTGTTGTTAAAATTAATATTAATATTATATTATATTGTCTTCTCATAACAGAAGCTGTGTAGGTAAGATACCAGCCTTTTGGTACAGTTGGTTAAATGGGTACTTATTTTATATTATAATAATATCAATAAATAACACAATGAAATCCATACATGGATCTTAAAATATCACTTTAATTAAAGAGCTCATTAAATGACTACAAGATTGATTACACTATCCAAATGTGCTTTCACCAGCAATTTTACCAGGAAGACAAAGGAGAAGACAGATAAAAATATAAATAATGACATTCTCTCAGAAAGAGTGTTTTCCCTTCCTGTTGGGGTCACAGAGCAAGATATGTCTGTTTCTCAATGTATGTGTGAGGATCTGTTCATTTGACAAGGTTGTTACTGGTAGACAAGGTTAGATATTCCCTATGTGTCAGAGAGTTAGTTCACAGCAATTTCTTTGTGCCTAATAATAGGTGTCAGCTCTTGAGAAATTATTTTCCTTTGAATTTCATATGACTGATGACCACATATTTATTCATAGTTTAATACCAACAGTTTGAATCTCAGACCGGGTAGCTCCACTGGCCACATACTACTGATTCAACCAGGAGAGCATCATTATTCTGGCTATCACTGTTAGCAGGTAAAATAAAGTTCTGGGAAAATTTTCTCAAAAACTCAGTGTAAATGTGCACCAAAGAATAGCAGGACATGAACACCATGGTTACTAATAGATGTAAACCTCCTGTACATTACAATTCACACAGTTTGATTGTCAGGGTCGTGTGCCAACACATTTACTTGTCTCTCCACAATGTAAGGTATTTGGAGTGGCTATATCTTTCACAGAACACAATTGTCTTGGATTTTTTCAAAGTACAGATAAATCTCTATGGTTATTCTGTAATTTTTATCCTCATACTTTTTTTTTTCTGACAAAATAATTGATTTCCTTTCCTTTTTTTTTTAATGTTGAGAGCGTACTTTACTTTTCAGCTAAAAATTTTGATATTCTATGTGAAACTTTACAACAAAATGGTATTCTGAAATGTAAACACCGTGACATTTTGAAAATGTTTTATTGAAATAAATTTTTAGAAACAAAGCATTTTACTACCTCCCAGAGAACTCCTACTAGCACAATTTTTTGGCATGTCTAAATTGTTATATTTTAAGATTAATCAAGTATTTCCAAGGAATTCTTTATGGAGCATGAATCCTGTTTCTCACACAGTTCTATCTTTTCTCTTTAGAGATCTTTCTGAAGTTATCCCTCCTGAGAGTTTTCCATCTTTTTCTTCCCTATCTCAGTGTTTCTCCATTAAGCAGCTGTTCGTTAAGTTATGGTCAGAACTGTTGCTTTATTTTCTGACTATAAAACCTCTAACCTCTGTGGAAGTCTGAAAAATCCTTCTCTTACAGGGGTAAGACTGAACATACTCAAATATACTTTTTTTTTATATAGACAAGTAATTCCATGCTCTCAGTGAGTTCCATCATAGTAGATTGGTTTACTTATCTCAGTAAAGTTGTTGTATGTATATTGCCAAGACATTAGTTGTTGCACAGTTAAAAAGTCCAAGCTTGTAGCTGAGAAGTGTGAAGAACAGGAGCTACTTAATGGTGCCTATAAAGTTTGAAATTTACTGCTGTACTGTATTATCATAGTTTATATATTTAATATATTTTTATGTATATATATTCTGTATTTTTATATATTTTAATTGCATTTGCATGATAGTCTTCTAACAAATGCTTCATGAAGACAGAAATAATCCAAACCAGCACCACCTCCTCCAAAACTCTCAGGAACAGTACAAAAAAAAAATCTGGCCTTTTCAAGACTTACTCCCACATGACTTTAACAAGTCTTAACCACTTATCAGAGTAAACAGCATTATGCAGTCACTTCAGAGTAAACAGGCTTGTTATTTGAGTTAATATGCTATATAACATACCTCTAACTTAGAAATGGTGAATGTTTAGCCCGTAAGCTTGTCCTAGTCAGGGTATAATATTATTTGGAATAGAAGGAGCATGATATGTTAAAAACTACCAGGGTTCAATGAACACAAAGATATATAATTTTTAAACTGGTATGTAAGCATAACCCGTTATTGAAAAAACAAAATTTAGAAATTTTTCAATTATATTATATGAAACATTGTTAAACACAAATTTTCCTCTAGCTCAAGGTATAATTAAACACCAAAAGAAATATATTACTCATATCAAAATAAGGGTTATAAGACATAAAATATTCTTATTAGTAGATCCTATTGGCAAATTATTAACATAAAGCATACTATCGAAGTAAAGGAACATTTGAAAGAAAATTTGTACCTAAAAAATGGTATTTGCCATATATTTAGATCTCTTAAGTGTTGACTGCAATGCTTTGGATGAATTACTACATGTAATGTATTAATTTGGCTGTCACGGTTTTTGTCATAGCTTTTGTCATATTTCTTTTCTTATTTTTGATTTTTAATGGACTTTATATTATCATGTCATTCTGGTTTAGTTGTTTAAAAAAAGCAAAAGCTTAGGAGCAATCTTAAATTTTAGATTTAGTGGACTGCAAGCTGTTCAATTAAATTCAAACAGCCAAAGAAAAGCCCCAAAAATGAAAACCTGAGTTTATTTCTATTCCTCTTCTGAAAAATATGGGGGTATTTTCTATTCTGTAGAAAGTGAGGAAGTTAGAGTTTCTTAGAAATATTGATTATTTAGTTATGCAGTGGTCCACATCTTTGAACCCTTGTGATCACAAATGGCAGAGAAGTTTAAGTATCTTGAATTCTAGACCAAAGCCACCTCTGTAAAATCATGTTGTCTGTCACTCTAATTAGGGAAGGTAAGACAGAAAGATGTATTTTGCTGTTCACAATAATTAGCCTAATAACATTCACTTCACTGAAGCAAGCAACAAGATAAGGGGCTTAAATTAATAAACACTAATACCATGCTAAGATAAATACTTCAGAGGCCTCTCCTAGCATTTAAAATCTTCCATATAAAAAAAAAAGTTGAATGACAGTGAACTTTGTGCATATTTTGTATATTCAAGCCCACATAATTTACTTGAGTCCTCTACAATAGTGATTTCCTTAGGGAGGAGCCACAGATGGCTGTACTGATAGAGAACTACTTCAGTACATCTTGTCACCTGCCTCTTTTAAATCCAATCCTCTGGTCCAAAGATAAGTGAATAAAGTAAATGATAGTAAAAGAAACAAAACCCCACATCCAAAACAAAACAAAATCCTATCTGCTCTTACTGTGGAAGACAACCCCTGCTTCCAAACTTCTGCAGGTTTTCCCACCTGGGCTGACTTAGAACTGTGAGCAGATGCATCTTTCATGGGTATCCTAGGTGATGCTGATATAAGTAGGGCTGAGAGAAAATTAAATAGATTTTTAAAAGCATGCTTGTTTATTCTATGCTTTCTCATTCTTTGAATTAATTCAACATTCTTGAAAATGCTTTGTACCCTTTGATACAAAGCAGATTCTATTTTCGTGCCTTGCACTGCAAACTCTTTGACTCATGGTGGGTATCTGTGTCCAGAATGGGCAAAGTCAGTGACCCGTACTCCTTAGTAACTGATGTTCAAACTTTCTATTGCATTCTTAAAAATGAATGTATTTCAATCCTGACCTTCATCACTTGATCTGATCCCAGCCTTTTCTAACAAGAGACTAGCAGTCATAAATAATGTGCTACATTTTGTAATGGTTTTTCACTGTGAAAAGAATATCACATAGAAGTTGAATGAGATCACTGGCTGTATTTCTATTTGTGTTGACAGAAACATGCTCTCAAATCTGAAAGCGGTTTACATGCTTTACACCCAGGTCAAGCACTAACACAGCTGTTACAAATGAAGATTCTTCATACGTTAGGAAAATGAGTAATGGAAAAGTTAAATAATACAACCTTTGGTAGTGTAATTCATAGAGAAAAGTATAAAAGAAAGTACCTGGGTAAGCCCTATGTATGACAGTGCTCCTCTACAGTGTTTAGTCTTAAAAAGACTTTATTACCTTTATGCTGATTCTTAAAAAACTGGAAGAACATTCTCTGTTTCCAATGACAGCATAAGGTGGTGTTGCACGTTTGTGATCTTATAATCAATAAGAAGGTTCTAAAGCATACTGTTGTATGAATCATTCAACCTTGATCTCATAATTAGTACATAAAGGAATATCTTTATTCTTATACCTGTACATATGCATAAGAATGTGCAGAAATGTGAGCATGTTCATGTATGTACATGCATTTCACAAGGGTGAAATATTGAGTTAATAAGAAACACAGATATGTTCAATAAATGACTTTGTATATATATCCCCAGTATCTACATCTGCTTCAAATTCAGATATGCTCAGATAACTTTTAAAAGTTTAATAACTGTACTCAAAATTCTTAATGAGATGAGTTCAAGACATTTGCTGTGCTTTAACATCAGGCTAATTAGAAGCCTAGGAAATACAAACACTCTTTAGATAACATTCTGACTTTTGAATCGAGATTAAAGAAAAAAATCTTGACATTTCCTATAGCCATTGAAATTACAGAATGTATTGTAATCAAGTGCTCGTATCTTAAATGAATCAATGGTGTTGGATGCACTCAAGAGTGCAGAGGTGTATTAGAACTGACTGGCTTCCACAAACTAAACGAACAGTTGAAGCAATTAGAAAACAATATAATTCAGAAGGTCCAGATCTGAGTTTGCATAAATTAGGGCTAGAGAAGTTTCATTACTTCTGATTTATTGCGGCCTCAGGTAGGTCTTATGTGAAACACAGGGGACACAATGGCTTTGCAATAGCTCCGTTCATGGAACTGAGCTCTGCTCAAGAGAGAGATGCTGTAAATCAGCAGCTTTTGAAGTACCTAACCCATCACAAAAACACATGAATAAATATAAAAATTTACTAGACAGAATTATAGAATCATAGGATTGCTTGGGTTGGAAAGGACCTTAAAAATCATCTAGTTTCAACCCTGCTTCCATGGGACAGGAGGAACACCTTTCACTAGACCATTCATAATATATAAAAATGTTGAAGTTTATAAGCTGCTATTGATAACTTTCTCTGTTTTAAGTTAGATTTATCTTCCTGGCAAACCTTACTTTCTGGCCGAATATTACACTAAGCCCAAGAAGAACATCTTTTTTGATGTTACAAACTCCAGTTTATGAACAATTCAATATGTGAGAAGTACAGGCATCTATGCAGCCAATTTTTTTCCTATGTTTTTTTAAAATCATCATGATTGTCTTTCAACAAACACAAATTACCTACAAACCTGATGAGTAAAGAGCAGTTTATTGTGTATGATACTGATCTAAATATAAAAGAAAGAGGCAGCTATGTTGCATTAAGCTTAATCTGAAAATGCAGCTGATAGGGATTCCCTACTTTACAGCTAGTCACTAGTCCTACTTCACCTAGGTACTGCTGGCAACAAGAGGTCTTACTCCCCAAATGATTCTTAATGCCCCCTTCTAATTTTCTGCAAAGAATTGCCATTTTCCACAGAACTTCCCCTTAACAGTCTGTAAAAGCTAGTCACTTCTCAAGTTCTGTACCTTTTATCAGATTCTCCCTTTGTTATTTGTTATGTCCAACAATTTCTGTTCAGTAGTTTCTCATTTTCTGTTCAGTAAATCTCAGGCCAGGATCCCCTGCCTGTGTATGTTAAGAGTTTTTCCCCATTGTCTTGGGTTGTAAAATATNAGCCAAAAAAATGCCTGTGGCTATCTAAGCTCCCTTAGAAAGTTTTGAAAGAGCAATTAAGTCTAGTATTCTTCTAAATTTAGCTGTAGGTGACAGCATTCCACTCAGGTAATAATATTTTGTGGATGTTTTTAATTCTCCCTCAAAAGAAGGAAAGAAATCTCACCTCTTATCCCCTCAGATCCTAACTTTATCAAATCTACCAGTAGAAAGTCTGTCCTCAAGGAACTCCCCAGTCCCTTCATGTTTTCATCTGTCTGATGCAAAATATCTTTATTAGCAAGTGAGCAGGGGGAATTGATTGGAAGCTCCTTCACTTACAGCATTCATTTTTTTCACTTTATATTTATCTTTGTGTGCAGGCACTCTGTGCTATGGTTTTCTTCAGCTGTGACTCAAGATGAGGGCATCTGCTTCAAACACACAATCATTCATGGTTTCCAGGGGTAGAAAGGGAGCAAGGTCAGCCCCCCAGTTCCAGCTGATCAGGGACAGGCCCTCCTTACACTGTGTTTATTAAGTAGAATTGATTCAACTAACCTTAAATAAAACTCTCTACTCTTTCTACCCTCATGACACACCACCTAATGGCAATTTGCAAGGGTTCACGATTTCCCAGGATAAAGCCAAATAATAACAAGTAGGGACAGCTTCAGAGAATAAGGGGGAAGATTATTATGGGAAAAAAGGAAATACATGAAAATATATGAAAAGAAAATAAGTGGAGAAATAAATCCAATAAGATATTAAAAATGTATGAAACAAAAAAAAAAATTCAGAAGCCTAGAGTAAAGGAGAAAGACACCAGAAACCTCTCCAGTGAGAAAAGAGGAAGAGAAAGCTCATAATATGGGAAATTAAAAGAAAAATCTTGCCAAAATATGACAAAAATATATGGAGTGATAGTTGATCAGTAAAGAAGGAAAGACCTTGAGAGAAATTATTTTAAAAAAGAAGCTGAAAGGCCTGTTTCTGTGGAGAAGAGATTATGGTTGTCCTCCTGGTCATAAAGATTTCAATAATGTCTGTTAACAGTAAATATATCAGGAAATTAAGCCTAATTAAGGGATGGAGGGTTGCATTAATTTATGAGGGTATATTTTTAAAAAGCTTTCTTCTGAACTGAGTGTGTGCAGAAATTTTTAAATCCAGATTATAAATTTAGTTGTTTAAGAAGAATTTTGAAACTGAACGTTCATAATCCAACTTTTAGAAATCCTTTAAGACATTTTAGTTCACTGAATATTGAATATGTTTTTTCTATCCACTTGTTACAAATTTTCCAGTCAGGTTGGAAGTTAGGTGTCATGGTGAAGAGCACAATAGTCATAGTCATGCTTAAAGTTCTGCTTCTTATAGGCAAAACCCAAATTTGTCAGACTACAAAGTGAAAAAATAAAATATTAAGGTAGGTGAGGCCTGAGAGATTTAAATTAATATTTTTTAAGGGCCTGTTGATTAATTCTATAAAATAAATGTAGCAGCAAAACTTATTTATCTTACTTGCTTGTAACAGTTGTTTTGCAAGACAGGGTTTGTTTTGGGTTTGGTTTTGTTTGTTTGTTTGTTTGTTTTTAATGAGAAAATTGTGAGTTTTCTCAGGAACCTCTTAGATCAAAGAACCTCTTTTTGAATTGCACCCTCTTCACTGCTACATTTGCTGACTATTTATGGACAAAATGCCTAAAAGCACCATCCAATTCGAACACTTAGTTACTGTAATAGATTAACTACTGCAGCCAGAAGAAAGGAAGTGTGGGAGATGATACTATTTGCTCTTATATGAGTCAGAGCTCAATTTTAAAAACTTGGAGAGCGGTGTGGTTTAATGCTGCAAGTTGTGTAGCCCCACAATGGTTTTGAAGGGCCCTGTGTTCCCTGGGGAGCGTGCTGGAGGCAGGAAGGTGTGGGGGGACCAGGCTGACCCGAGCCTGTGGCAGGACCTTGGAGCACATTCAATGTGCAGGGACCTGCCCCAGACTGCAACTCAGAACAAGACCTGGGGCAAAATAGCAGCCTATAGGTATGCAACAAAATTAATTTCTACCTTCCTTCCCATCAGCACCTTACATCTGAAAAGGGAGATAAGCCAGACATAGACTTTTTATGCTGTGCCACTTAAAATGTTTATTTGAAGAGGTGTACAGACCCCAGACAGGTTTTGACCAAATCACTGCTCTGGTCATCTCAGCTGCCTTCCAGTGTGCTTGGCTGGAAGCATCTGCACTTTCCCAGGTAAACTATTTGTTGAATAGAGAGTTAAATAATTAACACTGTACATTTAAAATCTTGCTTTAAAACTAAGAATCAATGTGGCTCCAGTCCATGATTTGAATTACAAACCGCTCTTGGAGCTCAGTAATATTTACTAAGTAAATATATTCTTTAAAAAGCACTTAAGTAGTGTATACACAATCTTATACCATCACAACAGAAAGTGCATCTAATTGGCAAAACATCAGAGAAAATAAGAAGAGATTTTTTTCTTAAATGTGACCCACTGCTTTCAATATCTCTAAAATGCTGAAGGAATGTTTTTTATTCGACCGTCTGTCATCATCCTAGAAAGCACTACAAATTTCTTCATATTATTAGGTAGCCAGAGGTTTCATATTGAAATCTAAATGCCCAGGAACACAGCAGAGCTTTAGCTCTCACCAAAGTTGATTGAATTTAAAAATCACTAAGTAAACAGAAATATCACACATTTTATATAATGTTACCTTTTTATATATCTCATTAATATTATTTATAATAATAAATAAATAGGCAAACTTTAGAATTAAGAAAGTGGAGAAATAAAACATTCCAGCTGTCTTTGCATTTCATGATTAAAGGTAATAAGGCAATGTGGACATGGTTTACTGAGAAGTCATATTTTATTTATATCAATTCTCCATTTCTTTAATAAATCATGATTTAAAAACACACACACACACACATACAACCTTATTTATATTTAGGCCTAGCTTCCAGTCTAATTTCTCTGACAGCGGTGCCAAATTAATCTGAAAGCCGTTCTGAAGAGTTAAAACACTGGAGGCAGAGACTCTTCCAGGTTAGCTTGACTCCTCCAGGTGGCAGTGAACCGCAGGCACCACGGTTCCTCGGGGCATCATTGAAAACCTAGTCACAAATATACGGGTCGTGTGTGAGAGTGAGCAAAAACAACATTTCTTTTCCTTGGCAGACAGCCTGCCTGCCTGCCTACTGAGCAAAGAAAGTTCAGCATTCAAGGAGGGCAGGTCTTTAAGGCTGGGACTCTGGAAGAAGATTATGATGACCTGTCAGTGACCCCATTTTTATTGCCCCAGATGAAAAAAAGATGTCTTCTAATGGCTTGTTGAAGCCTCTTGCACTGAAGCAAAGACAAGTGTGCAAAGCCTCCTGCAGAAAAATTGACGGGGTATTTGAGGCTGTGGCGGGGTGCAGCAGCCCGCATCAGCATTGCTGCTGCATCGTGGCCCCAGCAGTGCTGGCAGCCCTGGCCCCGCAGCTGCCTGCCAAGCCTGCCAAAGAGCCAACTGCTGCTGCTGCTGCTGCTGCTGCTGCTGCTGCTGCTGCTGCTGCTCCTGCTGCTCCTGCTGCTGCTCCTGCTGCTCCTGCTGCTGGAGAAAATGTTTTCTACAGCTGAGCAACTGGGGCCTGCCACTGCCATGCACAGGCTTGAAATAATAGTTTGAAATGGCAAGGGAGGTGGCACTGGGAATTGAGCATTAAAAATTTCTGTTACAAAACACGACAAAAATCTTTGAACAAAGACAAATGGCCCTGAAAACACTAAGTGCTGATTTATTTGAAATGATAGAAGTTATAAAAAATTGAGCATATCAAGAGGTTTCCTTAGCTATTTGCAGCAGTAAAGCCTGGGAGAGGGGTTTGTTCAGTTCAATCCTAATTATTTTGGCTGTAACATGCCAATAAACAAACAGATACTAAATCTTACCTAGTCTTACCTAATCACTTTACCTAGTGATAAACTGAAGCAACTTCTATGATGAAATTATAAGTCTCCCCCAAGCCATCTAAACAAATTCATAGCTAAACAAAAGTTCTGAGGAAATACGTTCATGCCCAAATTTGGATGCCTGAAGGATTATTCTGAGTCACAAAAGTATAACATTTCCACCAACTCAAAGTTTAAAACAAACCCCCCAAGTGGCTCTGTGTTAGAGGCTAAGACATGAATTTAAGAACTGAACTCTACACTTAGTCTTACAGGTTTCCTACTTTTGGCTTGGAGGTGCAGCTGCACTCAGGAAATAAAGATGTAAAAATAGCATTGTCTTAGTCAAGAATTTGGCCCATACAAGTAGATATCTCTTCCAGCTCATAATGATGTATTTAATTGATTAAAAAAAAAAAAANAAAAAAAAAGGAATCGCACAAAAAGATCCCCATTTATTTCCATCATATATGTTCCAGTAAAAAATGTGCTCTAAGGACATGTATTGGTTTTTATTTTGGGTGAATATATGCTAACTTAGGGCTACCTGAGGTACTACCTCCAGACATGCTAGAATGTATGGTTTTATTTGTCTTACTGGTTTTGGGGTTATTGATATTTTTTGCAACTTAGCAATGTCCCTACAGCTACTTCCCTTAGGAGTAATGAATCTGTCAGTCATGAGAGTGAAGTCTGTAGGAGCTGAAGATGCCTTGTTCAGCAGCAGCACCCAGGCTTGGCAACTCATTACCAAGGGACATTAGGATGAACACAAACCTCCCTGGCTTCAGAGCGAAGCAGAAAACCTCACTTCCTTGGCTTATTTCTCCTGTCACTTCTCCAAATGAAGGTGAGAAAAAGGAAGAGGAGAATAAGGAAACAAAGGGAGTAACAAAAACAAAGAGAATGAAGAGATAGGAGGAAGGTAGTGAATACTCAGTTTCTCCTTAAAATTGTCCTCACTGAAAAATTAAAACCATGAAATACTACACACAAGCCACTATCAGCCATGAGATTCAAAACTTGTTTAAGAACATTAGAAGGTGTCCAGAAATCATAATTTTAGGCCAGTTAGGGTATGCAAAGAGGCAGATTCCTGCACTTTTGTTTTTAACTGTGATATGACAAAAATTCATGGGTTTCAGGACCAGAAGTGACAATTTTAACCACTTTGTTTATCTGCAGTTTAAAATAGACTTGTATCACTTGAAAGTTCACCCTGATCAGGTCCATGATTTTGCTTTGATTGGCAGTGGGACCATTTAAAAGACCATTAAGAATGTATCACACATTACAATTCGATATGTGAGATCTGACGTGCTTTCATCTTCTGAACACCTGTGGTTTGGATCATTTTTTATGGTCTAGAGGGTGTACTTTTATTTGCATGATCTGAATTTTGTTTCCCATTGGTTTTCATCAGTTATGTGCAGTTCAACATCTGTTACCTTCCAAGTAGTTTCACAGATTTAAGTCAAGCACTGCATCTCATTAAGGAGAAGTATTTGCATTTTTTTGAAACATGCAAGGTATTTCAAATTCTCTCTTATCTGAAGTGCATGGAGTAATTATCAGATTGGTGCATAAGCAGAAAATCACTTCCATTTTCTATACTGTTGGATATTACACTTTAGTCCATGAATGGTCTGTTGATAGTGGGTTTTTCTGGATGTAAAATATAGTGCCATAATTAACTAGGTCTCTATCACTTGGACTTCCCTGGCTTTACACAGATGGAATGACAGTGTCTTCCCTCTTCTCTCCTTTAAATGTCCCAACTGTGATAATAATGAAATAGCCAATGAAAACATTACTGTCTTGTTACATAATTTTTTTAAACTGACATTTAATTTAGAGAATGTTGTGGGGGGTGGTCAGGGAGGCTTCAGCTACAAGAAAAATCAGTATTTCTAATTTAGAGGAGATCTGCATCTTCATTGAACCGTACACATTCATGCAGAATAGTTTGCTCAGGCACTGTTTTCTTGCCATGACCTAAAAATGAGGTTTTCTTTGAAAATCCTAAATTCAATTGAATGTCTTACATTTTCAATTGTTTACTTCACTGGAGAAAGTGACAGTATGTCTGTCACTGACTTTCATGACAATTAAATGTTTAACTATTTAATATATACAACCATAAAAATAAACACTGTTAATGTAATGTTTTGTTTTAGTAGTGCATTTAATTTTATTTTTTCCCCATTCTGGAGATAATAGGTCTGTTTTTTTCTGATAAGCAGATGTAGGTACATATTTATAAATACCTACTTCTAAGGCTGGAACTGAAGAAATGATAAAAGCTTTTACCTTAGGGATTGTAGTATTGAGAATTATTCTGCATGTGAGAAAGCAATCCCAGAAGTGACTCTTTTATTCTGTCAAGTAGACTGTAGCAAGGAAGTTTACAGTATGCTGGCTTGGTCAGCCATGGAGACTGTATACAAGCTGGATGTGATTTAGATCACATCAGTTGATGTCAATTGGCTTTCAGAAAGGAAGGCATCAAATAGAAAGAGTTCCTGCCATTCCTAATTCAGATGGGTTATTCTTTTCAAGTCAGACTCTCCAGATCCTCCTTCTCATGTGGGAATGTAAGTAGAAGAGTTTGATATTATATTTTAATTAATACTCATTACTGTCTTCTAGTTACCATAGTTGTCTGACTATGCAAGTAATATTTGACCCAATGTTATGAAATGCACAGTAATTAGATGTTTCAATTGCTGTAGCAGAACTTCATTATTCCTATCACCATAAAGATGCAAGAGCAGTCTAGATGAAATATTGATTCATCAATTAATCATCAGTTAAACTTAAGCAATAACTCTCTGTACCACAGAGAGTAAACATAGCAAAAGAACTTTTATATCTATGCCTGTGATTTTTCAATCTATTTTTCACTGATCTGACTGTAATTAAATCAAAAAACCATTCTGAGTGGTAGTACTTTCTTAATGTAGAATGATGTTGTGAATCAAGTTTTTACTTTTTCCATCAGTGAATAGAAGTATTTCTTGGATGCTGGGAGCTTGAACAACAGCACATAAGTTTAGCAGATTGGCATGTGTGCATCTGCCCTATTTCTTATCCATCACACTTTTTTTTCCAATTTCCTGTTTATGATTAACTATAACCTCTATTGAATCACTTATTCTGCATATTTTATTTCAGTATTTTTCACTGAAACTGGTCAGGGCAAGTAAGCTCCATGATAAAGACAATGGTCTGAGAAATTATTATCTCTTTAAAAGCAAAATACAGAGAACATTATCCCACTGTATTCATCACTGCTGCAGCCTTACCTGGAGTACTGAGTGCCTGTTCTGGGCCCCACAATTTAAGAAGGATGGGATGGTCCAGAGGAGGGCAAAAAAATTGGTTAAATGGCTGGAAGGCCTGTGCTGTGAGGAAAGACTGAGGACTTTGGACTTGTCAAACTCAGAGAAAAGGAGGCTGAAGAGTGACCTGATTGCTCTCTACAGCTCCCTGAGGAAGGGATGTGGTAGAGGGGAAAGGGCTGAGCTCTTCTCTCTGGTATCCAGTGATATCCAGTTTGGGAATGGTTCAAAGTTGCACCAGTAGGGGTTTAGACTGGACATAAAGAAGCAGTTCTTTACCAAGAAGGTGTTCAAACACCAGAACAGGCTTCCTAGGGAGGTGGTCTGTATCCCAAGGCTGTCAGTGTTTAAGAGGCATTTGGACAGCACACTTAACAATATGTCTTAGCTTCTGGCCAGCCCTAAAGTGGCCAGGCTGTTGGACTAGATGATCTTTGTAGATCCCTTCCAAATGAAACAGTCCATCCTGTTCTGTTCTGTTCTGTTCTGTTCTGTTCTGTTCTGTTCTGTTCTGTTCTGTTCTGTTCTGTTCTGTTCTGTTCTGTTCTGTTCTGTTCTGTTCTGTTCTGTTCTGTTCTGTTCTGTTCTGTTCTGTTCTGTTCTGTTCTATTCTATTTTATTCTATCCCATGAAATCACAAAATATTCTATTCTGGTGTGAATAAAGGTCTAATTAATATTTTATATTTTGCCTCTCCTAATTATGTTTTACATTTAGAAAGGGATATTCTGGATTTCAAAAAAGGGAAAACTTCAAAAAAATCCAAACCATTCTGCTGCACTCAAAATTAAGTACTATCTCTTCCTGTTCCTGAAAATAGTCTATATTATAGTTTTATGTAAATGCTTCTTATGATCACCCCAAGACCATTGCAAGGTTTGTTGTTTATTGTATTTAATAACCATCTCTCTCTTAAAGAGACATTATAGGAGATATTAATTCTGCTGTTGTTTATCTGATACAAGGAGAGGTCAAACAATACAAAACAATATTCTACACGAAAATCCATGAGCAGGACAGCTTCTGCTGGAACAGAAAGTGTTCAGAAGTTAACCCACACTCTGCAATTAAACAGACACTACAAAAATAGGCAATTCTCTTAGAAAAGAATGGGTACTCAGATCACAGCCTCATTTGAGGTACACTAACCATTACCTTATAGACTTGTGTGCACACACTTGTGTGTTCTCAGTTCTTCGCTGTGGCACTAAACAACTTCAGACCACGTGCAATGAGCTGCCTTGCCAACTTCTCAGGCTATGGCTGCACTACATGGTACAGCCCAGCAGCAGGAGATGGGTGCAGTGCTGGGGACTGACATGCACAGTGCATGCTTTTCAGAATTTTATATCAGGCTAGCTTCAGCCTGGTCCTGAAGGACTGAATGCTCATCAGTAACTGGAGGGAAGAAAGGTGTTCTTGGAATACATTTTGTAGTTTCTCACCACCCAAAGAGGCAAGAGAAAAAAACACTTCAGGACTTTCAAAGGAGCCAGCTGGAATGACAGTGGTGTTACCAGGGTCCACAGGGCTCTATATGGAGGCACAAGGAAAGGCTCTTCAAAAGCACACCCCCAAAAAATCCAAAATAAAAAAGTAACGAAGAAGCACCTGTAGAAGAGTTATTAGGTGCAAACTTTAATCCCTCCTAACAATTGAAGGGGATGACTTGTGGCCTTCATGGCTTGGGTTAGTGATGTAATTAGATAAAACAGTGGTAGTATCAGTGCTGCTCTGTCTGGCTGCCATTTTCTGAGAGAAAACCCACTGTGCACCTTAACGAAGTCTTCTGTACAACAACCATTCTGTGTGCTATTTGGTGCCTGCTGTACTTACACTTGAGAATTCCTGCCAAATCTGGCTGTTCACAGAATTTAGACATATGTTTTGTGATGTGATCCTGAGAATCAGGCCCTGCAAATTTCCTGTGGAATTGGTTTGGGAGGTTTTCTAGTTAGTGGGCGGGTTCTTTCTGTGGCCTTTAGCAAACCACTGCCCCAAGCAGACAGAAGGTGTTGTGCCACCTCCTAACCTATGGTCAGGCCTATACAGCCATTTATAGGAAGCATATAATCCCACTAAAGAATGGGAGTTGGAAATTTGTATTTTTTTTTCCTGAAAATAGTTTTCTTGAACCATTGCAATGGGAGTTGGAATTTGGTCACTTAAACTGCAGCAGGAACATGCATTGAATCTGTCATATACCTTCATCAAAACCTCAAAATGAGATAGGTAAGTGTGTAACAGAAACTTTTAAAGCACTTGAGACTAAGATTTACTCAGTGTAAATAAAAAGAGAGAAGTGGGGAAAAAATGAATAAAAGTAGCATTGAAAAGGAAGTAAATTTTCTGTTGTCTTTAAGCGTGGATCTACTTGAGGTAGGCAGGGTTATGCTTGTGTGACCAATATTCCAAAAATGGAACATATAATTTCCTGATTTTTTTTCAGAATAATCTGAAACTCTTTGGATCATCACTGAGAAAAATTACAGTGTATCCAGGCAACACAGAAACCTCATCTTTTGTACTTAACATTAGATAAATATTCAATGAGTTATCAACATACAAAATGTAAATATTTCCTTACTTTATCTATATTGAAACATAATAGCTTCATCCAGTTTCTTACTTCTTCACTGCTTGCTGACATTGTAATAGTATTTAAAAGTGCTTTTTTTTTTTTTTTTTTTTTTTTTTTTT
>VZTR01009169.1:173737-196278 GCA_013400775.1 Chaetops frenatus
AATGTTACAGTAGCATAAAAGTGTCTTTAGTTTGGAAAATCTCCTATTTCTATAACCAAAAATCACACTTTGTGGAGAGTATAAGCATGAATGGTTAACTTACATGTAAGAAAATGTAAGAAATTTTTCCCTCCATCCTTCTTGCTATATTCCAGAACTTTTTCTTTTCCTGCTTCCTAGGTTACAGTCACTGATCTGCAAAGACCTATTTTGCTTCTCTGCTCCTGATATGCAACCACATGCTTGGTAGGATTAAAATACATTTTTTTCCTTGTACCCTGAGAGCAAATGATCAAGTTATTTTCTGCAATTGCTTGTCATTATCAATGAAATTTATTGCTCCCCGATTTTTGTGTGAAACCTTTAAGTTGCATTTGCCATATTTTTCTGTTTCCTTGAAATTATTGTCAATTTAAACTTGGAGGTAACAAGAACAGATTTCATAAGAACCTCCCTTTCTTCCAATGTGCAGGCATACATCTGTGCTTTGGAAGGCGTAATCTAACTCAAAACTTCCCTGCTCATCACTTGAATGAAGCTATTCCTAAGACAGAGTGTTACAGCCACAATTTTTTTTTTTTTTAATGGAAACTTACTAGGTTAGTTAAAGTAATATTATTTCAATATATTCTTATTTATTTAGAAGGTTCAATAGGAAAAAAAACAGTTCAATAGTGTAGAGTTCAATAGTTCAATTGTGCTTTTCCAATGGCATATTTCTCCCCATATTTAAAACAAAACTCAGTGAGGAATAGGATAGGCTTTAGATAATGTGATCAGTAAATCATCTATCAAAAGACATTCTCTTTCAGGCACTTCACAAAAGCCCTACTTAAAAGAATCACAAAGATTTCTATACTAAATATTTATTTTTTAAAAAACGTAGTCCAAAGCCTATGTTTTGTACAGTGGGAAAACTTGCAACTCAGAGTCTTCTGACAAATTGTAGAAAAGACACTGATGGTTCTTAAATTTCAAGGCATGGAGAAGCTTTGGGATTAATTACTACTTGCCCTTTGAAATTTCCTGTCTATTGACATGTCTTCAATATGATGAGTACCATTTATTTACAGGACTGAACTCACCAAAGAGTTATGGTTTTGGACAAACGTCAGTAGAAGAGAATGTGAATGCCAGCAAGAATCTGTCTTATATAAAACCCAGCAAACACTCCACCCTATCAGCCATCTCATTTCCAAAGGGAAGAGTATTTTTAATTTACATATTTCTGATCTGACTTATCTTCTACCTCTGAAACTGCCCTACTTATGCTGGGTTTTTTTTAACACAGATGATCAGGATTACATCTACAAGATGTAGACTCAGCAGACATGTATGGTGTCATAACGACAATTTCTGTTCTTTATTACTTTCATAATATTTCCTAAATTCTATTTACCACTTTAACTGCCTATGAACATTCAGCTGATGCTTTCAAAAATCTACTTATAACGACTACAAGATCTTCCAGAACTCATTATTGTGCATCTATAGTAGGGTTATTGTGTTTCTCCCACCAAATGCATTATTTTGCATTCATTGACATTGAATTTTAACTGCTATTTCATTCCCATTTCCAGAGCTAATATCACAAGATATTCCTGCAGGTCTCCACAGTCAGCTCTAGATTTTAACTCACTATTCTAAACATATATTTTACCCACACCACTGACTCTGTCAAAGGACTCCAGCAGATTTAAGAAGCAAAAATTATGTTGCAAATCACATTCCCTTTACATAAAGCACATTGACCTTTTCCAATGTATTATAGTAACTTCACTACCTAATAAGCCTATCTTTCTCATAACATTTATTTATAGTCTCAGTTTTGAAATCAAGCACCTAGAAATATCTGGATATCTCTTGCTGCCCTTCAGAGAGGCTAATTTGACTGACAGATTGGTTACCATAGTCAGTATTTCAGCAATTTGATATTTGAATTTCCTTAGCTCTTCTAGTTAAGAAATTGTATTGATGTCTTGCTACAAGGTATTCTATTGAACTATTCTGACATCTGACATTTTAATATAAGACAGTTGCTCCCTCCTCCTCCTCATTCTTTGTATATTAGTGAAAAAAATGAATTTAAATATTATGCTATGGCCTTGACTTTCTTAAGATCAGTTAGTATATTTCAGTTGTCTATTAAACTTTATTTCTGGTTGGATTCCTGCTGATATGTTAGAATAAAGCTGGGGGTTTTCATTTCTATACAACTAAAAACTTGTTCCTTGAAATCTCTTTCTGTCTTTATTGCTAGGGGCTTATATTTAGAAAAATAAATTCGTATTAATGGATTAAAGTTTTTTATGTTATTTCATATTTTTCTTCTTCTAGGCTTTAATTTTTTTGAAAATTCTTTTTTTTCCTAAGACCTTCTGTCACTTTGCTGTTTTAGTAGAATAGGTGCCTTGCTTGATTGCTTACTTACAATTTTAAGGGGAATTTTGATAAGCAAAGTGGAGGATAATATGTAGTGCTAAGTAGTCTTCACTCTGCCACTAGCATTTTACTCTTCTACCTGTTCCTTCTCATACCTCTGGTTTCCAAACTGCTGCAGAACATAATGCAACATGCATGGAGAAAAACCCCAAAATAACAGGGGTACCAGGTAGTGATATCTCCCTAGACTCTAAGCATTGTGGGTCTTGGGTTTCCTACACAAAGGTCTTTGTATTTATCTTTTGATTTTCTCCACATATTTTCTATGCTTCAGACCCTCAGACACCAGATTTTACTTCCAAAGCACTTCATTAACAAGTACACAGATATAGGTACCAGGAACTGTGTGTCTAGACAGTTCTATATTTTATAAGCAGCAATTTTTTTCAAAAACCAGTGAGAGAAACATTCTGAAGTTTCTGCTAAGGCAATAAGACTGGGTGATTTGGTAGGATTAAATTTCTATTTATTTATTTATTTACATAATCCTGGGTAAATGAACAGTATTAAATGAAAGATGTTTGATCTAATGATTGTAGCATATTCAGTTGAGACAGCAATGTACTCAGTACATGTAGATGAACAGAGTTTAAGACCATGTAAAACTGAGGTAGTTAAATAGGATCACTACTGAAAGACCTCTTAACACATCTTTTATTAACATCAAAATATGTGATTATTTTGACCATTGCAATTTTGGATCCATTAGGAACGTCATAGAAAGATTATGCTAATGAGGACTGCTTTTTAAGCTCTTGTCTTCTCTCTGCATCAGCTCAGGGGGTTTTTGAGGCTACAGACATTCAGTCTTTTGGTCACAGTAGATACTTTTTCTGAGGAACTGAAGAATGATAAATGTTTTCAAATCCAGAATTTTATGAGATTTGGTTTCCTCACTGTAATGATAAATGGGTTAAAAACTATGAATTTTCAGCTTTCAAAATTCGTTTTCTTAAATCTATGTCATGGCACAACCAGGCAGTGCACTGGGGAGAGGGACTCTTGTGATGTCAGAGGTTTTGTGCACCCCATTCCTGGCAAGAGGAGGCCAGAAGGAAAACCAGAAGGAATTCCGGAAATGCGTGTTATTCCTGCTTTGTGTTTGGGTTGTTGGAATTGTTTTGATCTGATTTACTTCTCAGCTTGCAGCATTTGGTTTGCAAGCTGCCAAAGCAGAGTTATTTGTAAAGCGCTAGAAACTCAGACTTTCTTCTTCACCTTTGGGTTTAAAATCATACATTCCGCTGCTGGGATTCAACTTGCATCAGGAAGGGATGCTGCAAAGTTTCATCACCAAAAGACAGTGAAAACAGTTCTGTGGAGTCTTAACAGAATATTTGAGATGTCTAAAGAACTTCTGTGGGGAATCCACAGGCAGAACTTGAGACCCTCTGAGAGCCAGGTTTAAATACTTTATCATCAGAACTATGGTTTTATGTAAGGATGATGTGCTCAAAAACTACACAGATGTTGTTTTAATGACAGATTAAGGAAAAGATTCCTTCCATTTTTCCATAATGCAACTGATCCCACATCTGGGATAAATACAGTGCTATTTCCAAAAGAAGTCCTCATAGTTGTTTCCTAATTCCAGCAAAGGCAGTGTAAGAAGGCAGGCACTGCTACTAGGAGGCATCATAAAGCATCAGACGGGGGGAAGCATGAAAAGAGGAGAGGCTGGATTTCCACCTGTAATCTTAAAGTGGCTGACTGAACTTGATTATAATTTATCTGAGAACAGGGGGGGAATACTTTTCTGTTTGCGAAGCTTCTGGGTTAATTCCCTTTTTGTGTTGACTTTGCATTTTTTAAAATACTTTCTTTGGACTTCTAGGGCTGTCACTGAAACTATGAAAAACAAAAATTCTCTAACAACATTTTTTGTGTTAGACAGTTAAGGCATTACTTTATTCTGGCCAGGATGTGCAACAGAAATCATTTCGTCCACACATAGCCCGGGTGTGCAGAGAAAATAATTCCTGACACATAACTCCTTACTAGCTTTTTTTCACATACTCATACAGTCAAAAGCCATAGAAATTCATTGGTTCAATGTTCATTGGTCCCAAATTACAAAGTTCTTAGTATATGGTTTCCTATTGGTTATCGATCTCGTTGCTTTCGATGTTAATTAGGTTGTCATTCTTGGTTCTCTTATTTCTCCTTTCCCAGGCCAGGTGTCTCTGACCATGCCAGCGGTGATGTTTGCAGTTAATGGTCGTTAATGGTCACTGATGGTAGTTACCTCTTATGTACCTTCTGTGCTACTCCCAGTCTGATGACTCCCAGTCATCAGTCTTGAGTGAGGAAACAGTCCTTTGAAAAGAAACTTAAAATTCCTTCCCCGACCCGTGGGACAAATCTGAACAAAACCCCTAACTAAAGTTATATTAAAAAATTGATCTTTTCCAACTGGGCCTTGATGGTTTTGTTTTGCATTAGTTGGTTTGGGGTTCTTTTTGCAGATCAAAATGCTTCCTTCAAGCTGTTTGACTGCCAAGGGCCTCTGGTTTATTTACTCTCCATTGCAGTGGCTTCTGTTTATCTTGCTGAATGGCAGCCTGATTCCTGGCAGCTACTTTAAATCTGCATGACCAGAAAGGTTGGGAGGATAAGAAGTAGTGAAGAACCCATGTGCTCTTTCAGAGGTAAAATCTATTCAAGATTCATAGATGTTTTAGGCATGAATGCATTTGGAATATAACTAATAAATCTATTAATATACTTCTGCAACAAACCAAGAAGTGCTTATTTTCTGTAAGCTATCAGAGTAGTTACTACTTGTTATCTATTTTCACAGAATTCACAGAATGTCCAGGTTGGAAGTGACCTTGAAGATCATCAAGTCCAACCCATGCCCTAACACCTCAGCTAGATCATGGCACCAAGTACCATATCTAGTCTTTTTTAAAACACATCCAGGGATGGTGACTCCACCACCAATAATTTTGCATATTAGAGAAGAAATGTTACACTAAAAGTTTTTACAACTCTGCATTTAGCACCTTTTACAGTCTCCTTTTCATTTTTTAAATGATAAGAAGTATTTAAATGGGAAAAAAAAGTGCTTAAATAACTTCCATACAGCATTTTATAGTTTAAATTAAAGAAAAAAAAAATCTGTTTTTAAACTACAGAGTCTGTACTCACAGAAGCTTGTGACACTTTACACCAAGTCTGTGACACTCCACAAATTCCTAGAGCTATGCTTTGAAAAGAAAAACCCCTTTGGAGGAAGCACAGAAGAAATTCTCAGTGTTTTTGCACAGAGCAGTGAATTTGAACCCATACTATAACGCGTCCTGATGTCTGTTGGCTCTCCTCATCATGACAATTCCTCTGTTTGGCCTGGGAAAAGAGCCTGATAATTTTGTTCTTTTGAACCGGTAAGCATAATAGGTGCCTAAATATCTATTAAGTACCTATTATGTACCCATTAGGTAGAATAATAGCCTACCTGAATATGGCCTTAATTGCTTCTGTGTAAATGTTCCAGAAATTTGTGTGCTAACAACAGTAAAGACTTCCATCGCTGAAAGAAAACCTATGAGCAAAGTCACAGCTTTTTGATAATGGGCCATTATCCATTAACTGTACTCACATAAAAAGACATCTCTTTCCTAAAATGCCCTTACAGTGGGACTGCAGCTTAGAGATGATATTTCCTCTAACAAGTATTGTCTAATCAAACAGAGGCAGCAATTTGCAAAGGCCAGAAGGGTAGCACAGAAATTATTCTGAAGGTCCAAAAGGTGAGTCGGGTGCTGGGAGGGTGCCTGTAAAATAAGGTAGGGAAAGCTGACGGATTCTTTGGGCACAGAAACCTGCAGGAATTTACAAGGCAGAGTCTCCTAAGAAAACACAGTCTGAAAAGAAGCCTGAAAGAGGAAATTGAGAAAAGTGTAGCTGTAACATAGTGAAGTATCCATTTTCAGATTTTTTCCTGCAGTAGGGACTACATTTTGTCATTCCTCTGTGTTTTCTCATAACATCCTTTCTTTAGAGAAAGACAAACAAGAGCAAAGTGAAGCTTTTTCACTGAATATGAAGCAAATGCATTTTCTTTTTATGTGACCAACATTATTCTTTTCCGAGTCCATCAAGCCTTGTCTTTATTATATCCAAATTCACTTGGAATATTTTGCGTGCAGAAGTTGAACTCTTCATTTCAATACCAACAGAGGAATGGTAGTCAGAAGACCCCAAGCAGGAGCTGAAGGCAAAAGCCAAGGAAACAGAGCCTAAATTTTGCACGTTTTCTCCTACACAAAGATGCTGCAGCATTTCTGTCTAAGTTTGACATGTACTCTAAGTAAAAGAAGTCCAAAGAGGTTTTCCTTCTCATCTCAGTTTTATTCTCTCAGTGGTATGGGGGACCAAAGAAAAAGTGCTACTATACATAAGGAACAGAGGAGTTATCACAAGTGCTGTGGTATAGTATTCCACGGAGTCTTCATGCATTCTGATTGTTTGGAGTGAACAGAAATCCGTCAGGACATTTGAATGAGATAAAGACCATTCTGAAATTTCTTGTGTTCAGGTGATAAGGAGTTCTCTGTATAATCATACATGTACTCTCAAGCAGTATCCTTATCATGGCAAATCCCAGTGTTATATCTTGGCTAGGAAATGGATTGTTTTAATTTTTCACCTAGGGACTCCAAACAACAAGAACTAATTAAGCATGAGTGATGTGAGACTGACAAGCAGAGCAATTTCTTTTTTGCTTCTGACCATTATCTAATGCGATTTTTTTCTCTTACTGAAAAAAATAGAATGATCTTTAATTAAAGAATGCCACCATTTGAATGACTCTTGATGACAGTGAGGTTAAAGAACATAATTTCTGGCAGCTTTAATCAGAAAGTCATGAGACCATCTTACATGAATAATACAGTCAAAATAACAGACTATGTGCTAGTAATAAGGATTTAATGTTTGACTCTTGTTTGCTTAATTTTATTTGTGTTTATGCACAAAGAACCACTACATCTTTTGCTAATGGCATAAATAAATACATCAACTTCCAGCTCTTGTTCACATGGTATCTGCAATATGGAGCCCTTAATGCATTATACTGCTGCTGCCCAACTGCTGGTATTCAGGTTGAATCTATTCCCCAGGTGATCCCTCACATTTTAAAGTTTGTTTGTTCTCTGGTCCATGAGAAACACACTGCAATAAAATCTAGCTATAGTTGTCAAAGAAGTTGAAGAGTCCTGTTTTATATCACCCTTAGGGTAGCTAAGTTACAGTGAGCATCAGTAAGAATGCAGAGTCTACAGAGGGATTAAGAAAAAATTCCTAAAGTAGTCAAATGGTTTCTTGAGATTTTTGATTCAAACATTATTGTATAAAAGGTAAAACTGACATTAAAAAAAAAGTCCTTTCCACATGTAAAGAAATTCTTCTATTTTGTTCATTTAGGACTGCTGACTTGCACAGCAGTGCATAAGGAACATGCAAGGGGGCTTTTCTCTTGACAACTTGCCCCTAAGAGGTGAGGAATGACCAGCCAGGGTAGGTAAAGGACGTATTCTATTGAGCCATCACTTCTGTTTTTTTTACTAGGGGAATAAAGTCTAGAATCAATATATTAATACACATATTTTCATAATTGGGATCTCTTTCATAATAATTAATTCCAGCCGACAAAAGTTTGCATTAATTTTATTTTGAGTTTCCATTCCTATTAAAAAAAACCATAATTGTATATCTGCCTGTAGTCTAGCACATCTTACTCCTGACTTTAAAAATAAAGGGGTGCAAAACTGAATTCTTTTCTTTATTCAGTAGCTCATCTAATGAAGTGCTGTACTAAAAATTAATTATACAGAACTGAATGCAGCACAGATATAAAATAATCTATGTACTTATAAAGCTTGTTATCTTTAATGAATTTTTATCAAAATTATGAGAAGCCAGACTTACATATGATCTTGTCTTTCTACAAATATACTACTGTATTTTGAGATAAAAACTGGCAAAGATACTTTCTGAACAGATTTTATAGGTTCTTTTTTACTCTCATATATACTGCTATAGCTCAGACTGAATGAATGATGCGTGAAGCTGGTGAGAAAAGTAGTTGCAGGAAGTTCAAGATAAATTTAAAAAATTGTTTATGTCTAATTTCTATCAGGCATTTCAAACTCAGATCCTACGTTGGATAACGCTGTGAAAGACTTGTCAGAGGCAGAGTAATGGAAGTGGAAGCTAAGGAAAGATCTTAAAGGTCGCAGCAGTGAATAGAGTGTGCATCAATAGGCAAAAAACATTTTCAGAATATCACAAAATGAGAGGAGAGAGGCTTAAGAGTGCCCTTTGGAAAGGAGACTTAGGAACTCTAAGCAGACAAACTGTCTTAAACTCTCTGTGTTCAGGAAAACAAATCATATCTGTCAGCTGATGGTCATGACAATAATGGGTAAAAATATCTTAAACACAAGCAATTCCATCATCTTATTTCTTTGATATCAGCAGATTTTTGTTCGCTATTTGGCAAAGAGGCCCTATGGCTTTGTAACTCAGAATCAGAGATTATCTCAGTGAGTTGTTTTTTCAGTTTTTTTGGGGTTTTTTTTCCACATACAAAACTTTATCAGAACAAACAACTTTGAGTCCTGGAAGCCACTTATCCTCCTAGAAAGACCAAGGTGGCCAGCATGTCCCACTTCCAAGAACCACACAGCTTCTACTCACTCTGCCTGGTTGCCATTGATCGGGGAAGTGCTGCAGGACAGTGAGGATACATCCAGCACATGCTGCCACTGCCACTGCTGCCAGGGCTTCCCAGCCTGGGGAATGTGCTCTGCTGCCAGCTGTTTTGGGGGCTTGAAGAGTATGAGTAGGGGGCATCACCTAGAGGTGAAGGAAGAGGCAGCATTAAGTGTTTGCCTTGCTGCCCAGCACTGAGCTGGAGTGGCAGTTTTGGGAAACGGCAGTGGCGCTTGGCACAGATCCAGCCAGCCCTGGTTGTGAGGAGGAGACAAAGCCTGGCAGATATTTTTCTTGAATAAAAGGGAAGGTTTCCATAGAAACTTCTCTTTTATTTTAAACAAATTTAAAAGAGAAATTTAGCAAACTATAAAATCAAGCTTCCAGAGCCCAATTTAAGCTATTCCTTATTGATTGCAATACAAATGAACATTAAAGCCTGCAGCCTGGAACTGACAGCGAGAGCTTCTGCCAGCTCCCTTGTTCCTTCCATCAGTGCATAACCTCTATTAGTTGATAGTGGCAGTGAGACACACTTTCTAGCACCCTCCATTTTATAAAAGGAGCTTTCTTTAGAGCATCTCATCTAAAGGCTCTTTGTTCATTAATGAAAACACATTTCTTGGACTTAACATGCAATGCAGGCATCGCCCTTATTCTCAACATCTCTTAATTTAAATTCAGTTATTTACAAACAAGCAGAGCAGATGCAAAGTGGCCATTTCACCACCACACTACATCTCCAGGAATACCAAAATGCAGCACTGAGGATCCACACCCTTCTATCAGCTGGAGGTGTGGGAGATGGTATCCCTCTTAGCAAGTATCTACTGCAGTGGAGAGGGTATCCAGAGGAAGCAATAAATAATCATCCTGGACTCAGCCACACATATGGCTTATTGCAACAAAACCTTACTAAGGTATCCCTTTGACAATCATTAACTTTTGTACATACCATTTTAAAGCCAGACCCAATTGCCCTCCCTGTCACTATTCTTTCAGCAACTTCTTTAATATTCAACACACAGTACAAATGGAGCCCTTTGAAATATCCCTAATTTCTTACTACAGTGTCAGGCTATTAATCAGTGTTTACTGCAAAGAAAATGATACAACTTTGTTGGTCAGGTACATCTACGAAACCTTCCATGTTATTTTAGAGAAGCCCTTTATGCTGGCAGTGCCTTGTGTACCCCAGCAAATGCATTGCTGCCATTCCAGGCCACCCCATTCAAGTCTGACATGAATGAGTGGTTTGGCTGCTTAAAGAAACATTGTAGAAAGTATTGGCGAAACAGGATCTCATATGAATTTGTGAAGATGTGACTTTACAGAGTTTGATGGTAAGGTTCACTCTATTACAAACTACCCAGATCAAAGCATAAAAAGGATGATCAAATTAGAAGCAATTTGGAATGATTTGCACGGAAGCTGGGAATGCAAAAGGGGATAAGGGTGCAAAGATTATGGATGTAAAGATAAGGGTGCAAAAGGGTTTACCAGCACTTAATCTTTGAGTAACATTTACAAAGCAATTTGATAGGGTTCCCTACAATTATAACAATGATTTAACTAAAGATATGAGATAGTAGCATTCAAATAATAATCAAATCACACTCACACAGTTAAAACTATATGTACACTTATTTTTTTGTGTGCAAAAGTACTTATAAAAATTCTCTCTCAGGTTCAATGAAATACTCACACCAAAGTCCTTTGCATTTCCCAACAGGCAATGGATTGCACCTTAAGGAGCATGAAGATGTGATGGGAGTATCAACTCAGGCCTCATCTTCAGAGACAGTTTGTTGAATACTGTAAACTTGAGGGTTTGTGAGCTGCAAGAGGCATCCCACTCAGAGGGATGTGCTCCTGCAGCCTGCTGCAGTCCAGGAGAGCTCTTAATAGGGTTGCAAGATGATTAACTCTGGTCATCAGTAAGTTTCCATCCTGGCCATAACCCAAGATAACTACTGCACCTTTTTTTTTTCCCAAAGTGCAGTGACAATGGTATGGGTTCCTTTCAAACTGTAATTCCCAATAATTCCACACCATTCAGGCTATGATTCTGGAAAATGGTTTACCAAAGCTACAAATGATAATTGCTAATCCTTTGTTTCCCACCTAGGTTGGACAACTGAAGTTTCTGATTGTTCCCACCTTTAGCATGCAAGAGCTCCTGGTACATCAGGGAATGCCTCTCACACCAACTAGTATGGTCAAGGGATGGCTTACTGCTCAGCTGCTTTAGCCAAGGCTTGTCAGGGAGCTTGAGATCATAGAGAAGGCCTGAGGATGAGGTGGGATTCAGATGCAGCACTACACAGGCAATGCTGCCTTTACCAACTTCATACAAAAATGGTTAAGTTTTCATTAAAGACATGATGGACTGCTCCATTTGGCACGGCAGTCATGGTCACACAACCCTCCAGTGACCTAGCAAAAAGGTTGTTCTGCATTTCTTTTTTTTCAGAGGAAATTTTAAAAAAACCCCATGCTCCATAAAAAGAGGGGCAGCTTTTGATCCTGGAATGACCCAAATATTGGAGGTTAGGACACTTTCCCCCATAGTACATTTTCTCCTATATATAGGAGCTCCTTTGCACCCACCCTGATAAAAGAGGAGTCCAAATTTGCCTCTTCATGAGTGACACAGCACTCAGTAGGCTGAAAGGGCAGATGGCACAACCTTTCAGCTGCAGAGAGGGAATGAAGGATGGGATTGCTTGTACAGCCAGTTCTTTGTAATTTGGCACTGCTATGCTTCTGCTGCTCCCTTCCCTTCATCTTGTGAAAGGACCCTGAAAATTGGAAATATTCCTACTTTTTGCAAGGATAAAACAAGATACTGGTTGGAACATTTCTTTTTCTTTCACTTAATTGTAAAGCTGGATTTCTACCCTAGAAGTCTGCTGCCAGGTTTCTGATGTGAGAATAGCTAGAAATTACTGAAAGATGGGGTAGCAACAGTGTAAAGGGTGTTCTGGTGGTACATGCTACTTCTGTTCAGGAGGACTCACCTGTGTATCACGAAAACAGCCAAATAGATTTAACATCTCAGAAAAGAGAAGTGCAATTCAATCTGCTGTTATTCCACTTTTTGTCCTATGTGAGCTTAAATCTTGATTCCAAGTTATAAAAGATAGAACAGGTTGGAAATCACATATGCTGACTCACTGTGAATTGTTATGAGTAACTTAATAGCTTAGTCATCAAACATAGAGATACATTTGCAAAAATATTGAAATCCATGAAGAGGAATGAAGTGTAACAGAGCATAAATAAAATGCTCTTGTGTTTTTCTGAGATGAAAGTTTTTATTTTCATCTGGTATCTGACAATTGTAAGAAAAGTACTGCCTCAAATATTGAAAAATAGCAGTGATACAAAATAAGAGTTTTTATTTTATTTTCACCTAGAAATGAAAAATGACACCCTGAAAAATAAATGTTCTCCAACATTTGAGTTACATCTCACATAATACCAATTTAAACCTATTGAAAGGGATAAGCAAAAAGTAAAAATTATAGCAATCATCATTTCAATATTTTTAGCCATTTGTTTTGAAGTTAAGAATCAGTAGGATGGGGACATACAGTTATGAGCAAAGATCATGTTTTCAGATAAGCAAATGACCCAGGATTCCTGGCTATGTGTGAGATCATGTGTTCGTAGGCAACACTTCAAAAGACATATGAATGTTACACACAAAAATAACTTCTTTCTACATTTTTGCTCCATCTGTAATTACATGAAAAAAAAGATAAGCAAATGATCTTTGTATGGGTTATCTTTAGAGGATTAACATTTATTTGCAAGTGGACTTACCAAATAGCAGGTTCTACTGGTGTGAACAGGAAAAACAATATGTTGGGCCACTCAGGCACTGCTGGCTGGACACTGGCGGGGGAAGGCAGGTGAAAGACAAGCTGGATGCTGCTCTTACAGCCACATAAGAAGGTCAGTGTTTCAGAGCAAACCAGCTACAACCACTGATCACAACGACAGAAACAGTTAAAGTGTTTCCAGCTAGCATTTCAGATGGAGGAACTCCTGAAGGTACTATGTATTTGTGTTATATAAATATCAGAGAGTATGATTTCATAATTTTTTCATAACACATTTCAGTACATAGACTTGCATAAAATCAGAGTGTATTTCAGAAAACAAGTTTTGCCCCTTAGCACAAACCTTTACTTCGGAAATGTCTCACAATTTTGTTCCCTGCAACTCCTAACCCCTGCCAATATTCCTCACACAAGGTAGTATTAATACCTTTGGAAAAGAAGTGAGAAAAAGTAGGCTAGGATTATGGAAAAATATTAGCAGTAGTATAGAAGTTAGCAGCACAGTTAATACTCTGTCATTTCTGGATCTCTCCATATCAAGCTTTGCATTGTTTTCTTTTAAAAATGGATGACCACTATGATCAATCCTTGCTGTCACAGATAACCCCATGCACACACTCCATATATTAGGACCTGAATGAATGACTCATAAGAATCAGATAAAAGAACAGATGCTAATAATTTATTTAAATATAGCCTTCTTGAAAAGGTTAACTTGTCACATTTCATCTTCAGTCATAAACCCCCTATTTTTGTAATCAGCAGTATCGACTATCTGCTTTCCTTTTACTGGATGGGAAAGAACACACAGGAAGTATTAAAAACAGCCTAAAAATTGAGCCTTTCTCCATTTGTGAAAAATGGTGTCTTGGCAATTATGGTAAAAGTTCTTAACATGTACAAAGGTGTTGTAGTCAAGCTCTTTCTGCCACCTCAAAATCCTTTATTTCCACCTCTTAGTTCAATCCATTCAAACACTGTCCCTCTAAAACTACTGTGTGCTGTGAAAAACTTTCAGACTGTTTTTAGAGTTGCTACACATGAAGTGCTCTTGAACTGTCCTGGTATCTTATCTGCCTTTAGTTTATCTGTAAGAAAGACCTTGTGATGATTAAGGTTTTATATCATTTAAGTACAACAAGGGGGGAAGTCTGAAATAAACTGTGCTACTCAATCCTAACTTGTGTGTGTCACTTTGCTGGGAGAGCATCCTCTCCTGTGCAGTTAGAGGTTTGGTACTTGTAGGTGGTAATGCTTAGTTTTGCAGCAGCTATGTGCTTGTTAGTCCAGAGGTATGTGCCACATACCTCTCTCAGCAGTCATCAATAGTCATTTATAAGGACTGGGTTTGAGGAAACAGACCTCGCAATGAACTAAAAAAACCCCTTAGATCAACCCAGTCATTTTTTGTTGCAGCTTTACTGAACATTAAGTAGCAGTGGAAATGGGTATGGCAGCCTTCATCTGTCTTAAGGTGTTCAAGAAATTCTCAGTGTATGGATGAGCTTGGGAGGAATGGAGAAACTGCACAGCATTTCCTCATGAAATTTAAGAGTAATGCCTCACAGAGATTAAGCAAAATGGCTTCTTTCCAGACTTCATTTCTTAGAACAAAAAGTAACTCCCTCCAGCACTAAGACTTGATTATGCCTCAGATATGCACAGCACTGAAAAGAGGAATAATTTATGCATTGAAAGGGCTAGCTGCAGCCTCCATGATGAACTGCTGTTCCTTAGAGATACTCTTTTCCAAGAAGGGGTGCATTGTGCAAGTTATGCACGACTGCTTCTGCACTTAAATATTTCTCCAAACCCAGAATAAATTTGACCAGATGCACTGTTGTGTTTATACATTATATTTTTTAAAAAATGCAGTCTTAGATGAATAGAACACTTATTTTTTCTTGTTGTGCACCTTATTTTGTACTTGAAGAGGTAAAAACCCCAAGATTTCTGGACGTAGTTCTCTGACTACACCATTTCTGCAAACCCCAAATTTATGCACTAAGTTTCAGCAGTATGCTGGAATACAAATCCAGTAGTAACTTAGACCGATAACTTAATATGTTTAAAAAATAAATGATATGTGTACTTTTTGTATTGCCTCAAAGGACATATATGGGAACTCCAGGCTGTGTTTGCCCTCTGACAGGACTACAGGATATGGCCAGCTGCATTCAGTCCAGCAACAGAGATAATTTTTAATTTTTTTTTAATAAGAAACAGAACCAGATTTATACATTCCCTAATACAATTGACATGCTTGAAGGCTATAATTGCAAATATGTGCATAGAGATTATATAACAAGAATGTAATGTATAAATGTAGTAATTATAGCAATATAATATAAAAATTGTGTAGCAAGAAGTTAGCTGAGTACTGCACCTAAAAAAAACCTGTTTTCCATGGGATTTGTCTTATGGTTGACAGACATTTTAACTGAATTAGTCAAAGGTTGCAAGATGAGCTCACCCCTAACTAGACAGCAGAGAATCCAATGAGGAGATAAAGGTATCTGCAAAAAAAGGGGTTTGTCAGGTTGTTCCTTGTTACATATGAGAGGATCAGTGACGGGCACCGAGTTTGACTAAGTAGGGTCTGCTCTCATGTCTGATAGCTGCATATTTATGCATAAATCTTCTTACTGTTTTCCTGCAGATTTCTGGATACCTACTAAAGTATACTGACTTTACTCTGTAGTTGTCCTTTTAGTGAGGGCATTAGCACAGTCTTTGTTCTCTCCTATTTCAAGTTGTTTGCTTTTACAAATAGGTGGGAGGATGTATTTAAGACTTCAATTAATGCAGATTGAAGTTGCTCATTACGTTCAAAGGTTGCTATTGGGGCTTGGAGAGATGTCCCTGCACACATGTAAACATGCAGTGTCTCAAACTGCATAAATCCCTTAGCCTCAGAAATCTGACTTACAAATATTTACAGATTGCCAACACACAGCACCCGGGTCTTTCTTGGTATTACTCTGAAGCAGCTCTAGTTAACATCATAGCACTCTTATGTTTACATTCAGAGCTGTAAAGTAACATGATTTTGTGAAAGTATCCTCCCCACTTAAAAATATTATTAATATTTGTGTATTAAATATTAATGTATACATGTATCTTTGCATGGCACTTTTCAGATATTAAAAAGAAAAGGTCTCTGTCCTCAAGAGCTTACAGTTTAAATACCATTGTTGTAAAAAGCACTTGCCTCCTGGTGAAACTGAACCTACTCTGAAACTATTTCTTTCCTATGGAAATGCCCAGCTTCTCTAAGCAGTGCTCTGGAATATTAATGTTTTTTTCTACATGAAGGGGGATTTTTTTTCCTGATTCACAACATTTGTTTTTCTTATAGCTAAAAGTTTACAGATTTTTCAGCCTAATTATATATTTGCATATTTACTCATTGAAGTGCCCACTTTGCTTGCTAGAGGTCAGTGAATAATTTTCCTAGGAGTTTCAGCTTTTCAGGAATCTGTATGTGTTAAAAATATGCATATGGATTATACATTATTAGAATACCTTAAATTCTTTTAGATGTAGAAATATTGTGCTTTGTTGTTCTGGAAGTGTAAACATTCTTTTTGAATACCCAAACTGTTGTGCTGCAATTTGGATTACTTTGTGAAAATACTTTGCGATAATACTTTGCAGACTCTTTAATTCATAAACTTACACAGATGGATAAATATAAATTCCTTAATCAAACAATTGTAGAAATGGATGCAATAAGGAACATGAGTTATTGAATTGTATAAGGTCACAGAACAGGTCATTGGCAGAGCAAAGGCAGTTTTTCTAACTATGTCAACCCTTGGTTGGATTATTCTATGCATAAATTTGATCTCTTGAAGCAATTTGGTAGAAAATGATTACGTCATGAAAAAGATTGCCCCATTTTTGTCCTTAGGGGAAAAAAAACTCTTTATGTCATCGTCGTACATTTTGTCAGAACATCATATTGCTTATTGTGTGTTAATTTAATTGGCAAACTAGGCATTATAATTAATTGTTCCAACAAGTACTATCTTTCCTGTACAATTTCTAACCTGTCAGGGAACTGTAAGCTTGATAGGCAGTATTTGAATCTCAACACCTAAGAGTGAGTATAATCTAAAACAGTTGTATTAAAAAGTTAAATTCCCCTGTATCATCTTGTAAGAAGGCCTTATACTGGAGTCTTCACATGTAACTTTATTTAACATGTGAAGATAGTGGTGGAGACTTTGGAAAATAAGAAATAGCACAGGGATGGAGAAAAAGGAGAAGAGCTATTTGGATTAGGTGGAATGTTGAGAAAGGCAAGCATGAAAGTTTTCGGAAGGAGACACCTGACCTTTCCCAGCCTAATTCAAGTCAAAATACTTCATCTCCTAAGGCTTTTTTGTTATTAATTTGGTCTAAATATTGCCCTTATCTCTCCATCTTTCCTATTTGCCTTCAGATTTCACTCATACATTTCAAAGATCTGTAAAGTGTTCTAGGATGATGAAGAACGGTGGCCTTGAAAAAGTTACATAACCCTCAAGCTATAGAGCAACATATGGTATAATGCTGCCACTGTATTTATTTGTATCCATAATCATCATAATTCCAATTCAATGCAAACTCAGACCATCAATCAAAATATATCTTTATATATACCATTTTTTGCTCAATATAAAAGCATTTCTGCAGTGAATGGAGTAATGGGATGAGTCTCAGACCTTTTTCTTACCAACACATTTATTTGCTCACATGATAATGCTAAACATAACAGCTAATGGAAAATATTTATTTGCTCTCTGTGCTGTTTTACTTATTCTAGTGTTAGAGTTCTTCTTTATTCTTATCTCTCTTAAGCCCCAGAGCATAGCAATGGTTTACAGGCCCCTCTGCAGCCCTTGCAAGGCCAAAGGAAATTATTCCTTCTGGCTTGAGATGGGTTCTGAAGCACGGAAGACAGTTTGGTGCCTTCAGCCCAATTGTTTTGTTACTCCAAATAAATACTCTTCCTGAGAGGAAACCAAAATGTAACATACATATACCTGTGTTAGTCTGACATTCACTATCAAAAAAAAAAAGTTATACATTGTGGAATAGCATAAAAAAGCATTTTCAGGTATACAGATTTCCCTTATAAGTTGGGACAAATTTAGTCATTATGTTTAAGAACTATGTTACTACTCATCTGTTCTCATATTGGATGCTGAATGTATATCCCTAGCCTGAAATGATGGGTTTGTGGGTTTAGGATTTTGGTGGGTTTCGATTTCTTTAGAATGGAAAATACCTATGAAATATATCAATAGATCTGTATTAGGTTTTAAATCAGTCTTCTATTCTTACTAACATTCTTACTTCTTACTTTGCTAATTTCCATTAGGAAAATTGTCCTCCCTATTTTAAAAGGATGAGAAATGAGAAAGACCTCTGGCTTCACTATGATAGATTCCATCATTTTCCATGGTTTCATAATGATTTACAACTTTTTTTCAGATGCAAATGTGTACCTCTGGCTTGAGTTCAATTGTATTTGTATAAAGTTACTGAGTATGTGGTCCCAGATTCAGTCCTCTGAGGAACTCCAGTGCAGTCAGAAGGAAAGAGTCACTTCCCAAGAGGGTTCACAGCTTTGTGAAAGAAGTGGTGTTGATCTTCCTGCATGGGCTATCCAAGAGCTTAAAAGAACCCAGTAAATTATCTGTACCTAGCAAAGACAAACCCACACAAGATGATCTTCTAGGTGATCTTGTCTTGGAAAATCCTCTATATGAGAAAAAGTATTTCCCAATTATGAGATAGATGTGCTGATGAGAAGACAAAGCACTCTGTGCCATGTTGTTTGGGACATCATGGTGTTCATCTCTCCACCTCTGGAAAGAGAAAGAAATCATGATAGCTATCTAGCACTGAAACTAATGTGCCTGTTTAAAAAAGCATGAGCCCTTGCAAAAAGCTGTACGTTCTCCCTGCTCTCCTCACAGATTTGAATTGCTCTTGCTCAGTATTTGGATGTACCACAGAGGGAGTTGGCTGCAATATTTACATTAGCTTGCTAATACCTTATGATTATAAAAATGTTTTTGCAAGCTTTATTTAGGAAAATATGCTCCCCTGTTGTTTGCATGCAGTCTTAAATGACTGCAGAATTTAATTCTTTTAAGTTCAGGAGGCAACTTTTCCTTATTGGATAAAATGCTGCTCTGATCTGAGTGACCACTTCGAAATCCTGCATATGTTCTCTATCCTGCTCTTGTATTTCAGAATTGGCTCTGCTAAAAGAAATATACAACAGGGATCAGGAGAAAGCAAGTCTTTCTAGCCTAAGAAAAAGAAAAAATACCAGTCTAGAAGTCTAACACCAAAAAATAATCTACACTTGACCTAAACCTAAGTCTAGTACTTCAAAGTTAAGCACTCAGTTTTTAAGGATGCTTGTTCTTCTAGGATTCTCCTTCATATACCCTTTAATTATATCTGGACAACACAATCTTTAATTATATTCGATTTATAATACTTAATTATACTTACCAGGAATGCCTTCCTTACCAGGAAAGCTGGGGGACAGGCAAGACATAGGACTAGGGAGTGAATGACATTTTCACAGTGGCTAATTAGCAGGAAAAAAACCCCAATCGAAAAAATTATCAGATGAATGCAGGACTAGAAGTGAAATAGTAGATAAGGTAGCTGGATTTACATAAAATAACATAATTCCTTCATTGATGATGAAAGACCATCATGACTACATGGCACACATGATGACCTTCTGAATCAAGGGCCTAGGTCAAAGTCAGTGCTTTGTGAGTTTGCAGACTTGTCGCCTCCTTCAAGGTTTTTATTTCCAGACACTCACCTGCAGCAGGTTGAGGCATTATTTTCAGAGCTCAGGTTCTGATTTGCTTAAAGATTTTCTGGTTCCTTTTTGGATCTAGCCTTTTGGCTTGGTTTCAGTTTTTCCATATATTAATTTTGTGTTGACACTTATGTAGAACACAGCTGTTAGCAGTGTTGAATGAAACAGAAAGCATTCTTTAATGAAAATAATAATTCCACACCGTGTGCAACAACTAAGACATAGGGCCATGCTTGAATAATAAAGATGAAAATGCCAGCCCTGTCTTGTGAATTAGAACCCTGCCATGAGGAAAAAATGCCTTACAGATTATACATCAGATAAAAAACTGAGATATCTGAAGCAAATAGAAGTTTAGTATAAATCAAGTTAGGCATGCCTGCCTTAGCAACAATAAACCCCCACTTTTAAAGTCACTTGTTAGGCTGTATTAACTATGAGAAGTGAAACATATTTTAAAGTATTATTCAAGTGACTGTCCAAATCAATTTCTTTTGTCTTGTTTACTAAGGAAGTTAGGCTTACATGAGTGCCCTGTCAATTTCCCTTGTCTCATCCCTGAACTTCTGACCAACATCAGCCGAATTCAGCAGAGGACTCTCAAATGTATCACATTGCTACAGATTTTGTACCAATATCAAAACAAACTGAGGAGTGCCAGATCCAAGAAATTCCATCGTGTAGTACCAACAAGTCAGCAGAAGATCAAGGTGCTGCAGGTCTTTGGTCTTCTTTTTTTATAAAGTTGCATTTTGTGCAGCTACTTGTTGATCTGTTAAGCACCATGCAAACAGGCAAGGATTTAGGGAGAGGCTGAGGAGTCTTCTGGTTACCCAGTGGTACCAGCCAGGACACCTCTCATGATGTGTCCCTTGGTTGGTTTCACTCACTGGAGCAAGTCCTTTCCTCTAACCATCCTGCTTATTGACACATTTTGAGAGACTTTGAAGCACCTTCTGAGAGATGTCTTTCTCCAGCATGGTCTCTTACAGAGGCCTCTCCAGGTTTCTTATTTGTGTGTGTGTGTGTNCTTTTAGGTGGAAACACTCTTAAATTTATATAGGTCCTAAAGTGGTTTAGTGTCCACTTTGGCAGTATTTTATCTGGATGTGAGCATTTTGGTTTACATGGGAACACCAGACCAAGTGTTCAATCTTTACAAATTGCAATTCTAGATTGGATTATTGATAATAACAGTATTTACAAGGTATTCACAATGAACCTGCAAGTCACGTGCAATTTTGTGCAACAAGGACAAACTCATTTGCCTGCATCTGTAGCTGTCCAGAAGATGAGGGCTATATCCAGTCTTCAGAAATAGCTATCACTGGCCATCACCCAGGGCTTAAGTTTATACTGACCTTGAAATGGTGGAAGCTGCAAACAAATCTATATTGAACTGGACTCAGAGTATACTGAGTCTTAGGACTCTTAGGTCTGTCTACTTAAGTCGAATTATCAGGAGTATTAATCCTATTTAAAGCAGTGTATAAAGCAGGTGGTAGTACCAGAAAGTGATAATTCTGAATTTGCCATTTATGGAGTTCATAAATAAGGTCCCCAAAAGACTGATAGCAGGAAGCCAAAAATCACAAAACTCTTCTCCAAAACTGCAAGTGACAGATTTACGAAAAAGGATAAAAATCTTGGCGGGGAAGAATATGAATTTTAAAATCTAATTTTGGTTTTCTTTGGAGTGATCTGAGAACTAGAAGACAGTGAATGCTTTGGAAAAGAGGATTAGTAAAAGTAACACCCTGAGAGAGTCTCAGACTTAATCCACGTGCCATCAGAAACACTGCTCCATCACAGCTGCAGCCCATCAATGGTACACTCAACAGCTGCACAAAACTGCACACTACAAGCCAAAGATAGAGAAGTTCCACACCACCTTATTAATTTAGACACACCTGCAGATCTAAATATATATATTCATATTTATACGGAAAGATACATGAGTATCATGCAAAGCAGTTACAAAACAGATACGAAGCAAAGCTGGCTTTGGAACTGGCCGCTGTGCCTGCTATTCAGACCGCCTGGGAGCAGCGAGAGGAGCCCTCGGGATCGTGTGGCAGCGGCCGGGGGAGGCGGAGGGGCCGCGGGGAGCAGGGAGGGCGGCGCGGAGAGCCGGGGCTGCTCGGGGAGGAATCGCTGCTGTTGGAGAGCTGGAGAAATCCCCCCGCGCCAGCCGAGAGGATGGGAAGTCAGTCACCTGGCGGTGAAGGACAGTAAAACAGGGACGGAGAGGGGAATCTCTGCCTCTCTCCCTCCCTTCTCTTCTGCAAGAGATCCACCTCCTGTTTTCTTCCCAACTCTTTCAGCTTAACCTTCAAAGAAGACCATACCGTACAGACTTTCTTTTATTATATATAGGTGTGTGTATGTATACGTTACTATTATTATTACTGAAAGACTATCTTTAGCTGCAAAACAATTTTTGAGCCTATGCAGGACTTGGGGGATTTTGTTATCTTGCCAGCGAAATTGTTCATCGCTAATGTCTTGCGCTCACAGGGTGCTAAATTAGCTACCAGACTACTCTGGTAGCATGACGGAGAAAGGCTTTTATCGTAGACTGTTCTCTTCAGTTTGAACACATTTGCTTGCAATTTGCTGCATGATGCTGTCCAGGGAAGCAGGATTTTTTTCTCGGGATACAGCGATTCGCCGGTTTCTGAGCTTATTGCAGA
>VZTR01009169.1:197994-229935 GCA_013400775.1 Chaetops frenatus
CGCCTCCCCGGCCCTGAGCGGAATTTGGCTCAAATCATCATCATCATCATCATCATCATCATCATCATCATCATCTCATCATCATAGTAATAATAATAATATAAATCTCTCTATCAATCTATACTCGGTAAAGAGGGTGGCTGGCTCAGGAGGGCAGCGGAGAGGGAGCGGGCTCATGGGGCGAGCTCAGGGGGCGGCCGAACTGGAGTGAAACGACGGCCAAGCCGGAGGGGCGGGACACGCATACACCTTGCCGCGGTGGCGGCGGAGATAGTGCTAAAGAAGGGATGAGAGAGGCAGGGGAAGACAGCCTTCCTTCGCCGCCTCATGCACGGCCGTCCCCGGGACAGCCCCTCAGGGCGCCGGCTTCCCCGCGGCCGCCGGGAAGGGCTCGCCTCTGGGAAGGTAAACTGGCGAGCCCTGAAGTGCTGTTGGGGGCTCATTTCCTTTTCCTATAAACCAGATCTGAAAGTACTGAATAAATATATTCACCCCCCAGCCTTGCTCGGAACTCATACTAATCTCCCCAGGGAAAGGCACCCCAGGACTGTAGCGCTGTTTGTGTATTTGAGGTGACGGAGGCTCAGGAGAGGAAAGACGATAAAACGATTTGCTTGAGAACCGCTGATGCTCACGGCTCTTGCAGCTTGCTTGAGCTGCCGGAGAGTCCTCTCCCTCCTGCCTCAACCTTCGCAGGATACTCAGGAGACAGCTGGTGCGGGAAAGGCAAAAGACGAATCTTCTGATTAAGGGGGGGGGGGAAAGTTTTATTGTACCGGATTATTTTTTAAAGGGTCTTTAAAGAAAATGTTTACGCTACAAGACAGCAGCACTTGGCATGAATTGTCCTTACAGCCTGAGGCACGTTCCTCTGTGAGCAGGGCATCCAGCCTAGGCTGAAGAGCAGGGGGTTTCCAGTAATCCCCTAGTTACCTGCGCTGCAATTAGGACTCGTGTTGCAGGGTGTAGAGGCTGAGCGACCTTGCGCAAGGAAGCGGCTGAGAAGTAAGCATCGGCACTTCCATCGTCTCCTCCCTATCTTTTCCGCTCCTAAGGAGGAGAAGAGCTCCCAGAGGAGGCATTTCTGCAGATGCTGTTAGGGTCTGGAAGGCTCTCTGGGCCCAGCCGCTTTGGCACGATGCGTTTCCTGGCTTGCCCGGCTGTGTCGTTGACGTGCGGCCGCTGGGAGAGGCGCCGGGCGCCGGCAGGACGCGGCCGGAGCGGGAGCGGGGCCCTGCGGCCGGCAGGGGGTGGTGCGGGCCCGGCCGGGAGCAGTCCCCGCCAGCAGCGCTGCGTCTGCCCAGCCGCGGGCCAGGCGGCTCCGCACCGCGCTCCAGCCAGCTGGGCTCTCCCCGCCCTGGCAACCCTCCCGCCACTCCCCCACCAGCAGCAGTACCAGGTAGAGGGCAAAGCTCTTGCGGGTCTAGGAAGTTCCCAGCTGATGACCTTGCTGTAACTGGGCACAGTAAAGAGCGTCTCCCGTACTGCTCCCAAGTCGTGGAAGCCTTCATCAGTTTCTGGGTAGTTTCAGGAGGGGTGAAGTGCTCCACTCCTTTTCCCCTGGGCCGACGAAGCTCTTTGCCAGACCAAAGAGACAGTCAGGGCACACAAATAGCAGGCAGCCAGAGCTCCTGGGGTGTCGAGTGGACTCTTACCACATCACATGCATGGTGGGCTCACTTCAAGAATGTAAAGTATGGCAGCAGCTTGTCGCAGCAAAGTTTGCCAAGAATTTTGGAAACAGGCTGGATACTCTCTCTTTCTTGATACTGGGTTTCCTCCGTTATGACAAATGTATATCAGTAAGCATCAAAAAGAATAGTAACAACTTCACTACTAATAAAAATCGAATGTGTTGTCCCTAAAGATAATAGTAATAATGACACTGAAAACGTATACTGTGTTATATATAAAGCTTCTATGCACCTCAAATCAGGCATTAAATACAAATTCAAAATTGCTATGTTGTTTATTGCACTGATTGTAATGCATTCTGGATTATTTTTGTTGATAATAGACATTTCGAAAGGTGTTTTTGTGAAAAGCTCAACAAGTATCATGTGTGCAACACCTGCTAATGGAGGTAGGTGTGCTTCCCCTTACTAGTCGGTGCATGAAACCCTGAAGAAAGTAGTAAGTATGGAAAACAGAGACTGCTCTTCCAGAGGTTTTGAACTGTTCTAGTTTTCCTTTGATCTGTCTCATTTCTCTCATACAAGAACATTCCTCTGACTTTTTAACTCACAAGCCTGTGGGGTTTTTGTTTTAAAGGAGTAGTACACAAAGTATAAATAATTCTGTCATAGTTGCACTGTAGTCTTGAGTTTAGTGTTGTGTTACCTAAGGTATATGCAAGTCTATACCTACATTTTGAACGTACATGAAACTGTGTGGTTATATGAGTATTATGCATTTTATAGGGCTCTGTAGTTTGTATATGTGTATAAAGTATGATGAATTAACTTATTCTGCATTTAGTGTATTTAAAAACTTTGTTGAGGCATGTAATTGCTTGAAATTGTCTGAGTGTCATTTGCAAAGAAGAGTTAGGAGGCATTTGTGTTTGCTGGACCCTGTTGACTTGTGATTTGTATTGACATTGGACAGATTAGTACAGATTTTGTCCTTCATATTTGCTCTTTCATTTGACATATAATTCCTCTAATGCGGATCATGAGTGTTTTTCTTATGTTTGTTTAGCAACCACAATTTGTCTAGAGTCTTAGAGGGAGATAGTATTCCTTGTAGTGTGTAAACCACTGATACTAGAAGAAAGTTGACACTAGAAGAAAGTTGGTTTGTAATTGAGTGTATGATAACAGTGAGATTATTAATATGATCGATTAAAAAACATCCTGGAAGCCATTTATTACTTGAAGGCACTGGTTCAGTGAGAATTCTTCATTACAATCCCAAGATGTTTGATTAATAGTGTGCTTAAGTGTCTTGAAATTGCCACTT
This sequence comes from Chaetops frenatus, assembly GCA_013400775.1. Classification (NCBI taxonomy): domain Eukaryota; kingdom Metazoa; phylum Chordata; class Aves; order Passeriformes; family Picathartidae; genus Chaetops; species Chaetops frenatus. The sequence continues at coordinate 200,956 of VZTR01009169.1, forward strand.
TTAATATGCAAAACAATTAAACACTTTATTTCTGAACCATCTTGTAAATATTAGCTGATGTTTTTATTCAGCTCATGAGAGAATATTTATAGTCTGTTTACAGTTTTATATTTCCTGGTGATATAAAACTACTGACATAACATAGCATGAAACTGGTCACAGAAGAGGTTTTTGTGACAATAGTCTTCCAATGTAATTTATGTAATTTGTAAAATAGCTGATGAAATTCAAACAAAGAAACCACAAAAATTTAAACAAGGGGTAGTTTTGTGGTCTTAAATATGTAAATCACTTCAGTATTTAAATTAACAGAAGAACTAATACCCTGAGGAACTTGCTAACTTTTTTATTTATTTATGTTTTAAAAGAAGGAGTCAGAGAAATTCCTGTGCTTGGTGTGGGAGGACTTTTGATGAGATTAGGTAGGTGGTTTTATTTCAGTTTAAAGTCAGTCACTACAGAATGGAAAGTGTAGTACTCTACAACACTCAAATACTCTTATGAAAGTCTCTTTCATTTATTCAGATCTTCTGCTTGGGACATGGACTTCCTAGCATGGATATTAAGGGGTTTGTCTTTTTAATGCAAAACTTTCTTTCTCCTATCCTTCTTTAGTATGTCCCTCCAAGAAGCCTTTCAGCAATACTCAATAAAGACAATTAACCTTTGCATTCACAGCCAAAGCATTCGTCCTTTAAACCATTCTTCATGGAAGGTCAAGCTGAACAGTTTTTAATGAAATATATGTACAGATTTCTTTTCTCTGGGTTCCTATTGTGGGATTTCCTCTCCATCTCTCAGTATGTATAAAGCCTAGGCAAAGTCCAGGAAGCTGGAAAGAATTCTATGCATAAGATATAGTTGTTCAGCAGACAAAGAAAAAAGGTCAAGACAATGGCAGTGCTCTCACTATACACTTTAGAAATCATTCCTGTGCCATCACCGCAGAGAATCCACATAACCTGTGGCCGAGCTTTCTGACATTGTGTATTACAGCTTTGCTAAGCTCAACACTCTTTAAATGGAAAATACATCAAAATCTGAAGGCTTGGTTAAAGGGAAAAAACCACTTGGTCTTTATGTTCTTCATGGTTTTGGGAAAAATTCTGTGTTTTCCTCTGCCACTGTATTTTACACTTAATAAAAAAGAGATGAAAGAGATTTACATAAAGGTTAGCATACATAAAGGTTTACATTTCTTTCTTCCTGGATGCTACTGTAAATTGGGTTGTTTTTGTAAGTCTGAATGTAAGATTTGAAGACCATGTTTAACTCATGCTAGGGCCTTTCAAAGGTAAATCTTTAATGTGAAGACACATTTGAGAATCCCAGTCATGCTTTCCTACTATGTTCCTTAACCTTTTGGAGGTTGATACTGTTTGCCCATCTTCCTGACAAGGCTGGGAGTAAGACTGCTTGTAGATCAGTCTTTATTTAAAGTAAAGTGTTATGGCAAAAATTTCACAAGAGACATTTACTGTGAAATCATTTCACCTTGTGGTATTTTATATAAATTTTGTAAATCCATATTTAACATAGTTGTTTCTATGTCCTCTAAAGATGCAGCATTCCAAAGGACAAAGATAAGGATTCAAATAATAATAATAATGAAAATGGCACTATGGGTTAGAAGTAGACACTTTTCTTACTTTGACATGGAAGTTCCCCCATGGGAAAAGTACTGTAATTTTCTTCTCTCCTTCAAAAGAAACCTGGAGAACATGGCTTAGAAGTTGTATTATTTCCTTTATTTTGAAACACTTTCTATATTTAAAGAGCTTACAGAAATGTTCCTAATGTTACACTTTTGACTGCAGCCATGTATAATACACTGTAAAACCAGAATTACTTAACAGTCCAAGAAGGAAGACACATTTATCTACTAAGCCATCTGATCCTTCGCTAATTCTTAGATATTACACGTTAACTCCTTGATCCACAACAAAACCCTTCTTTGTGAAGAAAGATGTTGTGAGGTTGCTATCCACGAGCACTGGGTTTTTTTCCTTGTCACAGGAAGGAATGACTGTTGGCTAAGCCACAACAGTGAGAGACACAAAATGTGAGGTTTTATTCTCAGCAGCATTACTGCAGCTAATCACACAAACCCAGATTTACAGAGGTACTGGGTAAGTCAAAGCAAGCTTCTGGTGTTCAGCAACTTTAATAAAAAGTGTTCTCTCTGTACCTACCTACTTATACCTCTAGCAAACACATTAAGGAGGCTTGTGTGATATAAACTCTGTGTATTTGCACTTGAAAAGTAATAAATGAGGACAGAGTATCTTTTTCTGCAATTTAAAATTAGCAGTACTTTGTTGAATCACTGCAGTTACATCAGCAGAAGCACATCAGTGATATGCCTAAAAATCAGTGCCGAAAGAAATAGAAAGCCTTAGCCATAAAAATCTGGCCTTCAGCCACATATCTCTGTTTTAGCCATTCTTTTCAGTTCATGTGGGCAGCATGGTCTGGAATTTATAGGTTCTACATTCCTGCTCCTACAACTCTTGAACAGATTACGTTAGTAAACAAAGCCTGCCACTACTGAAAAATCACATTCTTTCTGGTTTGTATCAAGGTAATAGTGTACATTTAATGGTAGCACATAAAGTGAAAATAAGGTTAATTTTAATTTGTGCTTTCTAAATGCATTCTTCTTTGCACCATGATCAGGGTGGAGAGTACAGATTATTGGATCAGATCCACAAGGGCATTTTTGTTATTTTTACTCTTCAAGGTGGGGGTTGATGATACTTCAGCTTCTCAGTTATGTGGATCTTCTTCTACACAAAATTGTTCATGAGTTATTTTGGGTGGGATTCAAGTAAGGGGAAAAACTTCCTATTGAGCACAAGCAGTGCAACTGCCCAGGTATGTTGGGACCTGTCATTGAGAAAGTAATGCTGTAAGCCACTGAAATTAAAGAAAACATTCTTTCCAAATGAAGTTAATTAGTAGTACTAAATTTTATTATTTCTAGTTAAAGCTAGTCCACATGCACAAAGCATTCTGTAAAGCTCTGCCCTTTAACTGGTTGAAGACCAGTAAATTAACTCTGTCAGAGGAAGGTTTCATGTTTGCCTAACTTAGACTTGCATTTAACAAATTTTTAACACATGTGAAACAAAACTAAAAGAAAAAATCAATAGAACCTGTGCTACTTTATAAGCTAGTAAGTTTCTGAACATAGATCACAGAGATGAAAAAGGTTGAAAGGCAATCTAAAACTTCATGAGCTACCTATAATAAAGGGGAAGAGAGCTGGTTGAATTAAGCCTCAGAATCTGCATTTTACGTCTCCTTCAACTTAAAGCCTTATATTGGAAAGGATGTTAAACCTGAACTCAGAAAGGTGCTTAGCTGCCACACATCCAGCCTGCCTGCTCTGTGCTGAGGGGTCAGGCCTGGGCAGCCTCCTTTTCACTCTGTATTTCCTGATTGCACTTGAGGCTTGGGCAAAAACGTGGTTTGGTTGTAAGTAGCTTTGGAAGTAGTCAAGCCATTACTAGGTTAACTATGAGAGTTCCAAGTCCTGGTTTCCAGGAACATTCATTATTTCCCTTAGGAACTGCTACAGGGAAGGTGCCTACAGTGCAACAGAGACTCTGTCCTGTAAAGGAATCTACAAAGGTGACTAGAAGGCGATGCATAATGTCTTTATTTTATCAGTCTCATGATGGAGGGGTGAGACAACAAAGTGTTAAATCCATGTCATAGCACTAGGAGCCAAAGTTGCAAAAGTTACACTTCTTTAAATAAACTTTTCAGCCAATTAGCATTTGACAAGCAGTTTGTTAGCATCTTTTTAAGAACCAATTACTACTTGCATTATCCCATGTGGGACTCATTACAATGCGACTTTCACAATTCATTCTTACAGTGCTCTAGAACCTTATACTAGTTTTCTACATAAGATTATACGGCTACATTCTAAGATTCTCACTAGCTTCATTAAATACTGAATGCATGCTTTGTTTGTTAAGGCACCTGTGTTCTAGCTCTAGAAGCTTTTGTTCAAACTACAGACTCTTCTTTGTGTTTTGTATTTCTGCTGCTTTTGCTTTTGCCATGTAACTGATCCGTTTACAAAGTTGAAGCTCGAACTTCAATGATATCTCTATCCCATGGTTTTCCCACGTCTGCATGTTTTTTCTCAATGTTAGCCTACAGATGAGCAAAACTATATGGATTTTCAATCTGACTCTGAGAATTCTCTAAGAACCCACTCCTCACATTCACCCACAAGGCACAAAGTGCATCAGTTTTCCCTGGTCATGCTGCTTAGGCAGATCGCACTAATAACACATTTGTTTGCATATTTACCATCTGGACTAAGAGGAGTATTTTATGACTTATCCTGCTTTAGGGCCATTGATATCCATCCCTAGATATACTGAATTCTCCTGAAGGTGCTCAAAGGTGATTTCTTTGCAAACCTGAGTTTAGCACACAACAGTGACCCCAATGGCTTTCACTGGGTAAGTGGCCAAACGAGGTAAAAAATGCCTGGGTCTTCCTTTTAATGTGATTTTTTTTTTTTTAAACTATTAGCTTAAACCACTTAAACAATAAAAGGAGACTGTAACTCAGCTTGGAAGGATTCTTTCTATTTTGAGGAAAAGACTGAGCCAGTTCTCTGTATTCAAAGTGATTGCTTGTAGAACTTCTAAGGATTTGAATTGCATTTTTTACAGAAAATTTTGCCAAGGTTGAAAGGCTGCAGGAGATATGTAAGAATTCATTCCTTTTTTGGTTTTTTTTACTTATTTTTGGTAATTTATCTTGGCTAATTCAGGAGTCTCCCTGCTGAGCTGGCTGGCTGTTGTAAATCCTATTCACCTTGTAATATATGTGTGAGGAAGGAAGTTGAATGATCTATGCCTCAATAGATGGCAGAGAGAATTTCAGAATGCATTACAAAAAGACTGGAAGTTTTTCCAAGAAGATTACTTAGCCTTAAAGCTTAAACTCATGGCATCATTTATTACTTTAAATAGTTTTAAAATTAGCTCTGTAGAAGTACAAACTAGGAGACACTCACTATAAAAGTCCATTCCTCTTAAATGACACAAAATCCTAATCCTCCCAGAAATTTAGAACAGTTCAGGCAAAAAAAAAAAAAAGGACAAAAATTGGGATCAAGATCCCTCTGTGGTTTTTTTTAGCTTGAGTCATCACCAACAGATCTTAAATATTCTGTAGAAATCACTCAGCAGAGTTACTCCAGTTTATGGAGCTCCTAATGCATTTACCTTTACTCTTAACCTCTAATACTGAGATTAGGGAACCTGAGTTCCCTCTGAAGGTTCTGACAGGTACCAGCATATAAATTTGTGTAATTATGTGTGTAATTACACAAATTATGTGTAAATTTGTGTAATTATGCATTTTGATACAGCTTGGTAATAGTTGGCTTGGCTTTTATTTCTTCTGAGACAATAGTATTTAGTCCTAGCACAAGACTGCCTAGCTGAGTCAGGCTTTATAGGTTGTTGCAGAAGTAGCTGGCAACAAGCTGATATTGACTGTCACTTCCTGTAGGACTAGAGTTGACATCTACTATTTTAGATACACATCAGTTTAGAAATATTCTGTGTGCCATTTCCCAATGATTCCTGCAGCTGAGCAGACATGAGATGAATGCAAAAACTGTCCATGGTATAGGCTTTTGTTCCCACTTAATCTTCAGGCAGAGAAAATTATTCTTCCATTTCATCAATGTTTTATTAGATTTCCCTGAAAAAGCTGGCAGAAGAATATAATTCTTCATAGACTAACAAGTTACTTAGTCCATGCTGTTTTCCCAGTACTGGCATTGACATTGTCATTTCTGTAAGTATGTCTTGTTTTCAGGTGAGTTACTATTTTTAGAATTGACCTCATACCTTCCTTTGTTTCTCCCCCAACTCACTAGGTGCAAGTGAGTATGTGATTGGAAAATGATCTGGTTGTTCAGAAGAGACCTCTCTCTAGTTAAGCTCCCTGTTTTGTTCAGTATTATTTGAGATGAGGTGGATAACATTCACTGTTCATGCAAATATGTCATCTACTCAGTCTAGCGAGACCACTTGTGCCATTGCTTAATAAAATTATGAGACTATGAGTAGTTTCTGTGTCTCATGATAGAATTTCCATCATACTGCTGACAGGCATAAAACAGAAGGCACCCTTTGCTAAGGTCCTGTCTATCCTATTGAACTTGGACTTTTGCAAGCCTTGATCAATGGATGAATGTACCAAGTAGACAGAAAATTGCAGCATGATGAGCAGAGCAAAGAGAGAGCCCTAAGAGAGCTGTGCTGAAGCCTAGCACCTGATACTTCAAGAATTACAGATTATGTTGAGTAAAATTTATTTTGGTTTTGGGTGTATGGTGCTGCATCAGAGTACAACGCTATTATTTTGTTATAGACATGCAGAGCTTGCCAATGTGGCTTTAGAATAGCCAAGTGGAATGTAAAGATTTAGAGCTGAAAGGGAGGGCTCAGGGGTGCAGTAACAAATGACAGAATAGTGATGGCTTGCTGAGATGGTGACAAACTGAATCAAAAGGGCTGTATAGCTCTCTGCACAGTTGCTGGTGCTAATGCCTCATGGACACATCTCAGTTACTCACATATTATTAGTATATTTTGCAATTTTTAAGACAAAGCAGAACCCTGTGTTTTGTGCAAATATTACTATTTATGTCTGCGGCATATGCAACATTTAGTATACATTTATTACTATAAAGTGTCAGTGGCATATGCGACATTTAAAACATGTGGGAAAAAAAATGAGTGAAAATTATTTGTTGAGGTGCTAGAAAACTCAAATTACTTATTCAGAAAATGGGTAGGAAGCCCATGCCTGGGGACATGGGGCCTGCACAGGAGGTGATTGGGCCAGAAAATCTCAGAACCTATGAAAGCAGATTAAATTACTGTCCCAGTGGAATATTACGACTGAATTGATATGCTATATCTTTTATGGTTTACTTGCAGTTGACAAGGCATCTTTGTGCATGGACTCATTTACATTTTAAATAATGGATTTCTTTAATAATTGATAACAATGCCAAAATATCGTATAGCATTGATATGCACTTCATGAATCTTGTGACTCCTCCCAGATAAAGCCAGTAGCATGAGGAAGGGAACAGGAGAGATAACAAGATGCAAATCTGCTGGAAGAAGCCAATAGCACCATGTGAGCCAAATGAAGGTGCCTTCCACTGTCTTACCCAAGTCAGTTCAACACAGTTCTGTGATCTTCTCTCACCCTCATTTGACCTGCCAGCCAGTTGCACAGATTGTGCAATTTTTTCTAGCAGCAATAAAGTGCCATAAATTTTAATTTTAGGGGACTGAAACACTTTCAAACAAGATCCAAAATAAAATACAGCTGACTCAGCAGTGGTGCAGCGGTAGCAAGCTCTGTTAAGGGGCTGGCAGTGGCAGGTGGTAGCTGGAGCATCTTAAGTTGGATCATCTCTCACTAAACAGAATGCTTGTAACAGTGTTAAGTGCCCATTCTGCATATGATATTTTCCAGACTTGTGTATACTGAGTTACCATTATTGATATTATTCCAGAATTTGGCCCAAGGATCATGGCATGAGGAAAGATGTTCGGATCACAATACACAAATTGCCTGCTTGCTGCAGATGGTTATGATGGCTGTTTTTTTTCCTGCTTTTATTAATATTTAACTTTTTTTCTTCTGATTTTATAAACTTAACTTCTTTTCTTCTGATTTTATAAACTGAAAAAAAGTATTGTGAGAGTTTCACTATGAATGTTGTTTTCTACATGAGGAAGTTAAATACCTTTTTCAAGTTCAAATAAACCCCACTTTCCCTTACCTTGCAATGATTTGGTGCTCACTCACATATTTTTACCCCAATAACGTACAAAGAATTGTTTCTTACCGTATGATTATCTGAAACAGGTTTAAATGTAACCTTAGAGCATAAAACATGAAACGAGAATACAGATTTAAACTTTTAAACCAATCACTTTTATTCTGAATACAGCAATTTCTTCTGCTGTGAGCAGGAATAAACTTTACTGCTGTTGGAAACTTGTAAAAAGTCAGATGTGTTCCTGTAAAATTCCTTGTCAACTGCAAGTAAACCAGACCACACATTTCAAGAACCAAACATCTCCTTATTTTAATGTCTATAAGGTTTGTGTTCCAAACACCTGCTCAGAAGTAGTTACAACAATGTGAATTGAACAAAGAGGAGGAAATGCTATAATCCTAATGGCAAAGAAATCCTGCTTATTGACCTACTGAACTACCTCAGCTGGAACACACAGAATTCAGTTGTTTATCTCTTGGGGACCCAAGTCATGCCTATATTCAATGCTGAACTAAGATTAATATGAATGTATTTTTTAATTATTACATCTGAATAAAATGAACCCTTATATCAATACAAGTTGTATCACAATTAAGTCTTAATGACAGATCGAATCCCAGCTTTTTATTGAAAAATACATTCTGCGAACCTTTCATGGAACGAGAAGACAGGAGGAGGAATAATTATTTGTCTGCTCAATTTATTCTTTTTTAATCTAGAGCCAATTAAAATAACTAATATTTTAAAAATCTACCTTTAAAAAACAGATCTTTAAAAGAAAGGTAAAATTATGATGAATCCCTCATGCAAACAGTGTGTATCTGTATCAGTTTGATGGGTAGTTTGCTTCTATTGGCATCTTCTGAAAAAAACCAAAACAAATGAAAACCTCAAAGCTGTAAACTTTCACAGTCCAGGGCTAAAAATGGGATGGTAGTACTGTTTACTGGGATAAATCAGGTGCTACTAACAAAATTTCAATACCAAAGGTTAACACTATCATCATCAGTAGCTCTTGAAAGAGACCTGGCTGCCTAAAGGCAACTTAATTTTAAACACCAAGACATGTCAATCAGTATACACCTAAAAATATGGATTGAGGGATGCTGTGTGCATATATTGGAGGCTAGTTTTTTTCTTTCTAACCTGTGAGATCTTGAATTCTTTTGTTTACTTATTCAGGAACATAGGCACAGGTGTATTACTTTATAGGGTATGGGTCTGCTTGTTGGTGGTTACTGGGTAGAGAAAGAGTTTCTAGGGGAAATACAGGACACCAAGAAATACCTTCTACTCAAAATTCTGTGTTTTCTGTCCTAGTTTTAAAACATCTTTCTCACAAGACTCTTTATCTGGGGATAGGGGAATGTTGATCTGGAAATGAAAATGTCAGCTCAGCCAATGCCCATAGACTGCGGCCTGAGAGGTTAGAAGGTGGGCCCATTTTCCATTTTTACATTTTGCAGTATCAGAACTGATAGCCTGTAGGATTTTAAGTGGCCAAGGGCACAGTGGAAAGCAAAATACTGAGATGTCAGTAAAACTGTTTCAGTGCTTTTGGAAACACTACCCTGGATCATGACTAAATGGATGTTTCTGATTCTGACCAAATGCCAACAATTTTGGCAAAGCTGTATCAAGGACAAAAATTATGGAATTTGACCTTTTTATTTTCTTTTTTAAAAAATTAAAATGTCTTTTATGATCTCCAAGTGTATTTTTGTGTTTCATGGTGCAGGGACGAATCCATTTTCTCGAGACTCATTGTTACACCTTGTGCTTTGAATAAGCTCTGATTAGATTTATTATGTAAATATCCACATAGGCTGGTAGAGAAGGCATATCTGTTCATGGTCACAGGGTAAATTACGTAAGTATTATTGCCTAGACATCTATTGACTGTCAATTTCAGCAAGAAAATAACTCTTGTCCTTTTAAGTCACATGGAAGGATATGATTTATGGATGATAGTATAGTTATCCATTGACTCCTGGAAAGAAATACAGCCAACCTGCTTTTAGGTGTGGTTTAGAACATAATGAATACATTGAAGTTACGCTTTTATGAAGGGCATTGGTCTCTAAACTTTTCCTGAACAGTTGTTTTGAAAGGTTGTCACTAGCTAGGCCAAATAATTAATACTGAAGCAAAATATCAATGAAAAAAAATAGTTGTTGACAAAAGACCATATCAAAGAATCATAAAATAGTTTGGATTTTAAAGGGACCTTTAAAAGTCATCTAGTACAACTTTTCTGCCAAGAAGCAGAACATCTTCAACTGGACTAGGCTGTTCCAGGCCCCCTTGAAACTGACCTTGACTATTTCTTGGGATGGGACAACTACCACCTCTCTGGACAATCTGTCCCAGTGTTTCACCATCCTCTTTGTAAAAGACTTTTTCCTCATATCTAATCTGAATCTTTATCTCTCATCCATCCTTCTTATAAGCCCCCTTTAAGTACTGAAAGACCACAGTAAGTCTTCTCCAGAGCCTTCTGCTCTCCAGGCTGAACAAACCCAGGTGTCTCAGCCTGTCCTCGTGGGAGAGGTGCTCCAACGCTTTGATCATTTCCATGACCCACTCTAAAGTGTCTGTGTCCTTCCTGTGCCAAGGACTGGATAAAACACTCTAGGTGAGGTCTCACGAGAGGGGAGTAAAGGCCCTGCTGGCCACACTGCTTCTGGTCCAGCCCAGGATACTGTTGGCACTCTGGGCTGGGAGCACACATGGCCAGCTCATATCCATAAGGTGCCTGTTCTAGGTCCTCCTCCAGTTTGCTCATCTATGGGATGTGTGTACACATACCTGTGTCTCTTCCTGAAGAAGCAGTATGGAATAGGCAGACTCATCTGGAGTGATTATCAGGTAGACCATGTCTCAGCTGTGAAAGAGGTTACAGTAAAGAGATGCACCCCGGAGTCAGGGACTGCCTTGCCTGCTTTCTGCCTAGGTCCCTCTACCACTGAGGTTTCTTTGGTACAGAAATTGACATTAAAACTAATATGTTGTATCACATTTTTAATATAGAATTTGCTTCTGGGAAAGACCTTTGTTTCCTTTCTTCTCTAAAAAGGCAAGATCTTCTTGAGACATTTGCTTTATCTGCATAGTTAAAGGGAATAGCATGTTCTGTTTTCCAAATAATAAGCAGGAAAATACTTATCTTCAATAGCTTGCAGTTGATGTGGGTATAAAGGACAAAACATAATTAGTATAATACAGGGTTTTGATTCTGTATATTTTTATTTTCCGTTGCTTTTTTTTACCTTACCTCTTCTGATTGAACTTTTTGACCCTTCAGTAGTTTTCTAAAAAACTTTCCTAAATAAAAGATTTTTGCTGGGCAGTATGCTGATGTAAGGTACTATATTAGCTGAACCAAACCCATCTTTCTCTTTGAATTCTGCTTTCCTCTAAGTATAATCACTCAATCCTCTTCTAAGTAGTGTATATATTAAAAGGTGTCTATATGTACATATAGGACCATATATGTATACAGCTTTTATAGGACTGTATTTTTCATTTTCTCTCATTTCAAGTTTTTAAACATTTTGTTAACAGTGCTATCAGAGGTGTGCTATTGTAGTTACGGACTCTCTTGGTTTGCATCTGATTTCATAAGTGCTCATCAGAACACTCTCATTAATTTCAGGAAAAAGAGGAAATATTTGCTGAGATTTTTGAAGACTTAAAAAGATGTGCCCTGTATTGTGATATGCTTTTAATAGAAGCAATGGTCACAGAAACAGGTGGGAAAATTTTTGCTATGTTATGATTGGTGAGACTGGTACTAGATTTATGCTCATGGACCTTGTTGCTGTCTAGAGGCTTTCTTACATACTCATTGACAGCAGCAGAAGTTCAGTCAACTCATAGAACAAGGGCAGTGTGTGGGTCTAGTTACTGCAGCACTGTGCATGTATGTGACAGTGGGCATTTTGTAGCTGAGAGGAAAACAACAAAGACAGTAGGCATCAAAATTCAAAGGTCTCAAAAATAAAGGGCAAGGACACCTCAACTGTCATAGCCAATAGTCACAGTGAGTATATTTTGATTTAATCTTTTCTCAGCCAGTATCTTCCTGAAGAGGCAGGGGGCTTGGCTACCTACCCACCTCCTGCTCTGCAGCAGTGCCAGGGACAGACCAACCCCTGCTCCAGGGGAGGAGCTGGAGGGCAGTCCTGGCTCTGGTGCAGCCACCTCTCCTGGTGCTGCAGTGCTGGTGTTTCTTCAGCTGGCTCTGCTGGGAGACACTTGCCTTCTACCTTGTAAAAGTAGCTCTCCTGAAAGGACAGGGCTATCTCAGGCCATATTAGTTTCCCTTATGATATCTGTAAAGAAAGGCAGTCCCTGTTGCTGCGTTTCATTTGGCTTGAGTCCCATAACGCATTTTCCTTCTCAGAAGACTAAGCTTCAACTCAGCTGCAACTCAGAAAATCAAGCCCAGGCATTTATTTTACACCTCGTAAGTAGTTATAGTGGATGGAAGAAAATGTAGGCTAGTCATCAAAATAAGGGGCAATGTTACAGCTTTTGCAGCCATGTAATCAAAAATATTCTTTCCTTTTTCTGCACTAAGCCACTTGCAGTCTGTAATACACTAAAAAGAGATTTTATGTTTCCTTTTCCTCCCTCAGTTTCCAGCAAGGAAAACAAGTGCTCTGCTTCAGCAAGTGAATCCACCCATGCTTGTGATACACATACAGGCTGTGTGTGAGAATTATACCAATAATTACTGTTTAGAAGTGCTCTGCATGCAGATGCCACAATAGGGCATTGAGAATGTATCACATAGTTATGGGAAACACAATAGGAATCTTTCTGTGAGTGAAATAATTGTATTTTAGCCACACTGGAACCAAATAATCTAGCTAGCTCTAAGTCTTTATTCACGCGTAAAAAGATCATTTACGCATTATAATGCACCCTTGTTCAAATAATAGTGCTGGAATATTCTATGAAAGTTTTTGAGCAGCTCTGTAATAGCCATACTGTTGGGTGACAGCAGTATCATTTGTAATATACATAAGTATTTCTAACCATGTGTAAATTCCTTTTTTATCCACTGTAATTTATCCCAGTGTTTTCACCTTCTGTGTAATTCAAGAGAAATTATCTTTACTTGAAATGCTTCCCCAGCCCAAGCAGCTCCATGCATATGTTAGATGATCCTGTGCTGGTGTAGGAGAGAAGACACCGTGTGCTGTACAAAGCCCACATTTTCAGGAGAGTGCTGGAAGACAGGGTGGTTCAGAGGAGAGCCACAACACAGGGAGGATTGCTGTTCAAGGTCTGCTTCTCTGGAGAGGCACCGTGCTGGGTAAGGCGACCAGAGGCAGCTCTCAAAGATCTCTTGTGCCCATTTGAAATACTTTTAATGAGGTCCTTTAGCAAAGGTTCTTAAAACCTTTAAGCATAAAAATCCTCTTGTAAGCAGTAACTGAATAAAAGAGAGGACATATATTCTTTTCCAGGAATGGAAATTGATGGAAATATCCCTAAATACTTATCCTGTCTTTATATGCTGTTTCCAAGTATCCTCTTACAATGACCCATTATTTATCTGATCTGCTGCAGCTGTTTTTGTGGTCATAAATAAACAAATAACATTGCTTCTAGTGCCTGCATGAGTATCTTGAAACAGTAACATCATCAAAAATACCCCCCAGTGAAAATCTGAATAAGCTTGGCCTGTTTAATTTAACAAACAAACAAAAAATGAGACTTGATGGAAGGCAGGGCAACTTCAGCATACTAAAGGACTTCATTGCAGTGGAGAAAGGCATAATAATAGGTGCACAGGGCATGTGCATATCCCCATCAGGCAAACAAATTTATAAAAGGGAGTGTGATTTGCTGCTGGAGTAAACTTACCAGGAAAGAGATGAATTGTCAGTCCCTTGATGTTTACAGGGTGAGACTGAATGCCTTTCAAGATGATGTGCCTAAGGCAGTCATAAATTATGCTTTAGTCTAATTTATGTTACCAGCTTAATGTGGGTAAATAAGGTAAATGGGTAAAATAAACCTGTGACATTGAGAATAATCTAGTTGTTCCTTAAGACATTAAATATCTGGAAAAATGGAGTAATCTCAAAGTCTCTGACTAAATCAGTAATAAAATGAAGCAATGTCTGCAAGTGCCATAAGCACATTTTCAGATGTGCTGAGTTTTCAGTATGTACATGCAGAGATTAATTTTCTCACTTTTTTATTTTGACCCAGATTTTGTGGAAAAGATATCCTGCATTTCTGAAGGTAAAGTAGCCATGCTGAAATGAATTGCATCGATGTGCTATAGTGTCGGTGGGGGGTCCCGGGGAGCAGACAAAGAAGCAGACCTCGCTGTGGTGATGCAGCAGAAAGTGCTGGTTTATTTAGTTTCAGTTTTCTTTTCTATAGGGGGAATTTGAAGTTCCCGCCTTGCTTTCCCATTGGTTTGAGTTATAGCCTGAACAATAGCCTGGATTAGTGACGTTTGTTATGCCTGATTGGCAGGATCTTTGATAGACAGTTCAGACAGGGCCTTAGACCATCCCCTGCACTGCAACACCATAGCACCTTTGAGGGGTGCGTATGTGTAGTGTCCAAATGGCAGTCATGGCTTGAATTTGATTGCATTTGTTCTGAGGATCACTTCTTCCTGAGTTTTTCAGAAGAATTTAGCTGTACAAAGATGTAAAAAATAGATTTGTAGGATATTATTTATTCAAAAAGGCTTAGCTTCTTTTGTTTGGAAAATCAACCGCCCTGTCCTTCTAGAATCTACTAGAAAGTATTTTCAAATGGTAATAGTATTCCAGGCAGAAATCCAGAGCATTATATTTGCTGCCTGAGACTATAATGTAGGAGTTGTAATATATTCCCTAATTAAAAATATCATGCACAGTAGTCATTTTATTATTCATCTATTATCTGGACCACTGAACTAATCTGAAGAAAAGCACCATTCTCAGGGGTTCAAGTGAAGAGGTTCACTTTCTATTTTTCTAGCAAAAGGGACAATATTTTTTGTTTGAAAAATAAAGACTTCTCATAACTTGCTACACAATTATTGTTAGACTTTAGATAAATAAAGGTTCTATTTCTTGTCTGAAGAACATTCAGGATTACTTTTGTGACCTTTATCTTTTGTGGTATATGGGTAATACTTCATAAATGTAAATAAATAGGAGATTGAGAAACAAAAAATAGAAAAAAATAGGAGATTGGAAAATAATGTATAAAATTTTACAGTCCTTAACTGTGAGACTAAAGCTAGTTTTCAATCATTTAAAATAAATTGGAAGACATAAACCTTAAAAATCAGAATCAGTTGCTCTCTGGTTGCACCAAGCTTACAAGTATAGGCTTTTAGCTGGCATATATTGTAAGTTTTTGTCCATGTCAGTGACAAGTGGAGTCAAGCTGTTGCAGGTTTAGGCTGCAGAGATTTGGCTGTGAAGCAGCAGAACCAGCTGGAGTCTGCAGGTCCCCAATTCAGTCCTAAAGTCATAAATTGACATAGTCTTCTAAGTGACAGAATACACTGGTGAATACTATATAGTATAGAATATATAGTGTTTAAAATCCACCATATAGTCTATAACAATTTGTCCCCTTTTTCAATTGTGTTATGTATGATGCATGATGTTGGTCAGTTCTTTCCTTAAGCATCTACATCTACCAGTGCTACTTCTCTTCTGAACTTTCAGATGTTATCTATAGTTCAATAATGCTAAACTATAAAGAACAAAGGCTTATTTATTCTAAATATTAGACCTACTTTGCATTTTTTGGCCTTCAACCAGATCATGGGTTTTGAATTTTTGTGGCTTTTTGACTACACATCCTTTAAATCTTTCCTACCTCTGCTCTCCAAATCCTCGAAATGAAGTAAAAAATCACTTTACATAGTAAAACATGCAGTCCATTTTTAGTTTCTTAGTGAATTTGTACAGAGTAGCACTGGAGATTCAGGAAAAATAGTTTGGAAAACTAAAACCTGAACCCTAGAATTGTGCAATGCTGCAGTGACAACTGAGTGGTCACCTTTCCTTTTTTTAGATTTCCAGATGCTGAACCTCCTTTGCTGGAATTAAAATAAAACATCAAGCATGTATATGTTCTCAGACCTCTTTCTTTTGGAAAATCACATTATTTTTATTCCAAAAATTTCTGCTCAGTTCATTTTACTGTATGTTTTTGTTGTACCATGGGTAATGTTTTTTACTTTATACTACTACTTCATTGGTCTACACTACAAAAATAAATATAATTATTTTTATAGTACAACCAAATTAATAATGATTTATATGTACCTGAGTTCTAATTTTGATTTTGTCTATCTGAAACCAATTCATGTTCCAAACTAATTCTTCCAGACTGTTTAGCTCATGGCATGCCATTTTATTCAACAAATGCAGCATAAAATGTAAGGATTATGTAGACAAAGCTCAAAAGTAAGCTCAGTGTTCCACTCTGCTGACAAAACTTCCTTATTTATCTTAAAATTCTGAGCTGTTATCCTTCAATAATTCTCTCTTACACCACAGAATATAGCTATAGTCTTATACAGCATTCTAAATTTTCTATGTAACACAACACAGAAATTACATTTCCTTTTTATTTGTTGAGTGCTGTCTCACATAGAAGCAATATGATACAGAGAGAAGATAGCCTGCAGCTCAGTGTATGGTTATGCCTTTAAGCACTTTGGTTTTTCTCTGCATGAGTTTACTGATTAATGTATTGACTGGTGTTCACATGTCATCACTTTGCCATTAGGAATCCAGTTACTCCATTCAAGCACAATTTTAGGAAGATTATCTCACCGTATTTTTGGTTGGCACAGGGTACTTTTCCTTTCCTTGAAAAAAAAAAAGAAAGCCTATGCAATTCTGGAATAGAAATGCTAGTTTTAAAAGGTTATGCAGATACATGTGTACCAAAACAGCTTTACCTTCAGAGAAAACCAGATTAAGCCGTTTATTTTTGTCTAACACTAGGTTGTAAACAGCATTTTTCCCTTCATGATAAAGCAGCTTAATCCATTAATCCTTATGAAAAATGTAAATGCTTATATTAGTCAATTAGAATAAGGCTTTGTTGTGCTCTTGTTCTCTTTCTCTTTCAGTATATACCTGATATATTATTTAATAAATTTCATCTTTTATATTTTCTTTCTGCACTGTAACTTGGCTGCTTGTAAATTCAGATGGATGTTCTAATTGATATTAGGAAAAGCCAAGTTTTATTTTGGTGGTAAATTTTAAGCAAATGTTATTACTTTCAAATGTGAATTTCTGTCTATTTTTGATTTTTCTAATGGAACAGCTAATAGTTATTGATCGAAGGTTTGAGGTTGTTCCTTACCTTAGCAGCCAAAACACACAAAATAATTGCAATGTCACCTGCATTAAGCTCCCCAAAATGCAAAACTGTGGTGGAAACTAATACCTTGGTGTGGTGAAGTGAAAAATTCTTGCATAATTCTAATGAAACCAAGGGAAGCCAGAGAGAATGATCTCAAAATGGTTTAAGATGATGTATTCTTTTATATCAAGTGAAAATGGAGGGTGGCATATCTGCAAATAGTTTGGAGGAGGTGTTTAAGGTCTAAAACCATCTTGCTAATTGGTGATATGGTCTAAAAAGCAGGATACAGTTCCAGCAGGACAAATGGAAATTATCGCACTTCAGTAAAAATAATCAGCTGAGCAATGAAAGATAGAAACTGCCTAGCAGAAAAAAAGATGTTTTATTGAAGGCAACACCAGTTGTCAAATTCATATTGTTGTATGGGTTAAAAAACCCAACCAAACCCAGCATCCGGTATTCTGGTTTAGTTATTGCACTTAAAATAAAACATTGGCCAGCTGAAGAGATTGCAGAGAAAAGCATGGTGAGTGATCAGGTCCAGAAAACATGGCCTGAGGAGGAAGAAAATAATCTGCTTCCTTCATCCAATGACATGAAGGAATGAGCTAATGTTGGAACAAAGGATTTACAGACATTGAGACATTTTTCAAAGATCTGAGGCAGAGTGACGAGAGCTGTTGTGCAGTATTCAACCATAGATGTTTTTATTGAATGGACTACACAAAAGCCTGTTAGGGTGATTTTGGCACAGTTGTTTCTGACTTAGGAGTAAGAAACAGATAAAGATCTTACGAGATACTTACTTCCAGTTCAATTTTGTGTGGTTAATAAATGTGGATATTCCAGCATAGAATTACATAAAAGAGTAATCTTAAAAAAAAAAAAAGGCAAAGAAAACATCTACTTTGAATTATTTACGTATTGGTTTTTTTTTTTTAACTTATGATGCTTTAATTTTTTTTTTTTATTATGATCCTCCTTGAATAGCTTCACTTCAGCTTTCATACACTCCAATTAAGCTTATGCTTTGCCAGTTAAACTGACATAAAAAATTACTGCACGTTTTTCCTACATATTCCCTTCTGCATGATAGGAACTAACCAAAGAAATCTATAAAGGCATTACTTCATCTTTCCCTGCATCTCTGCTTAAAACTTCTTCAGGCTCTGAAACTTGTCCAGTCTTCAGTATGTTACATCCTTGAACTTTGTTAGAAAAATTGTTATTTTGTTGTTTCTATGGGGAGAACCCTTCCCCCCTGCCCCTTGCCCTTTCTGCGTTTATTACTTGCAGTGCAACAATATGTCTTTAGATGCATCAAGAATCTGAAAAATCTCTCAAAATACTCTCAGGCCAAATGCCAATGTTCTGGCAGGAATGCCCAGTAGCTTTTATCAATATTGCTATAAAATCCAAGTCTCAGCTTACTTGAGTTTGTTTCTGTCAGCTGATTTATGCTTCTAGTCAAAATGTATTGGAAACATAAAATGGAGCTGAATGGCCTTCAAAAAAAGTAGTGTAAAATTGAAACGCTGAACATAGGAAAATCTTATCCTACAGTCTCCTTCAGACTGCATTATTTCTACATTTTATTCTTCATTGGCCATGTTTTTAACCTTCTTAGGGGGTTTTTTTGCCACTTTAGAAAGAAAACAGCTTCCTTTGTGAGATTACCTTGGGAAATTAAATTTCCATATACTTTACTACAATTGACTCAAATAGTGCTAAGATTTTAGATTGCCTATAACTTTCTGTTGGGAAAATTCTGGAGAAATGAAACAAATTAAAGGAATTTCCATTTGTAAACTTCTTTGATTCAGTACTGGCATCTAAATAACCTTCTCCGGTTATTTACTCTGTTTTCCCAAGGTCACTGTAGTTCTTCTTTCCTTACACTGCATCCCAACATCTTTGAAACAGGAATTTCAGCCCAGTTCTGTGCCTGCCATTCAAAGCCACACCCACCTCACATTTTCCCTGTTTTGTACACCATCTGTGTTCCCATGTGCTCAGGTAGGAAATGAGGTCCTAGAACTAAGTCCAAAAACTGTCTCCCATGAATCTCAGCATTTTCTGTGCTTGCTTTTCACAAATTTTGTCCCAGGTGCAACTTCTAGTCAGCTATGATAAATCTCTAGGTGGAGGAAATATACTTATCCAGTAAGCCTATATAGAACATGAGTTTTAGAAACATATTTCTGGAAGAAAAGGTGGAGAGCAATAATGAAAAAAAATGGTTTACAGGGTTGCTGATGCAGAGTAGGACTTATGTTTTATAACACACATGGTTAATGTCTTTAGCTGGAAGCCAAAAATGTTTTGCTTCCCACGGCAGTGGGAGTATGTTATCAAGGAAAGAAATGAGAGGAACCTTTTTATAACAGTTCCTTTTTTTATGGACGTCATGAACAAAAATATTCCACAAGACTGAATTTCTCATTCATGGCCTCTGTTTTCCACAGATGAATGAAAAGTGGATAATTATAAGTGAGGAAGACAGAAGGCCTGGTGCTGTAAGAACCATTGCTGTGAGTCATGAGCCTAGAGCACATTTCTTTATGACAACTTTGTATATCTTACTCTGTCCATGAGGTTATTTATTCCACAGTAGTTATCAGCAGCATACTGGGTCGGCGGTGTTCCAAATATATTCTTTCCTGGTACAGAAGAAGATGACATCAGCATGGACATACCTTTCTTTGACTTTGGAGACTGCTTTAACTGGTGATAAATACTGGATTTCCATTTCACACATACAGAATGGACGAGAGATTGGAGGATGTTTCTGACAGATCATCAAGCTTTACTTACTCACTAAGTTCTTTCTGTAAAGGGGAAGTAATCAGCAGGCCCAATATCACAAAGCAAATCTCTTCCCTTTCACTACCTAAGTGGAATTTGCCAGGAGGTTGAAAACTTGATCATCTGCTAGAAATTTATTTGGTTTTATGTTGTTGGACCTTTTAAAACTTTTTTTTTAAACAGACTGATATATTTCTTTCCACAGTTGCAGATATTGAACTAGATTTTTAGAGCATGTACACAAGTTCAAAAAATATCCAATTCCCAGCCCATAAAAAATATTTTTCTCCTCTATTGGAGAAGGACCTACTGCTCTTTGTTCATAATCTTTTTACAATTTTATCTCCTAGTTTGTCTGAGTTAAAAACATCACCCTAGCTCCTGGCCCCATGTATTGACATTGGCAAAGTTTTGGTAGCAGGGAGTTTACAGGGGTGGCTTCTGTGAGAAGCTGGTAGAAACTTCCTCTGCATCTGGTAAAGCCAATTCCAGCTGCCTCTAAGATGGACCCACTGCTGGCCAAGGCCAAGCCCAGCAGTAGCACCTCTGGGATAATGTATTTAAGAAGGAGGGGAAATCTGTGCAACAGCAACAGCAAGCTGAGAGAAGAGTGAGAATATGGGACAACAGGGTCAGTGCTCTGAAGACAGCAGGGTCAGTGCAGGAGGAGAGAGAGGAGGTGTTGCAGAAGCAGAGGTTCATTTGCAGCCCATGGTGCAGACCATGGTGAGGCAGCTGTGCCCCTGCAGTCCATGGAGGGCCCCAGTGGGGCAGACACCCATGTGCAGCCTATGGAGGGTCCCAGCTGGGGCAGACACCCATGTGCAGCCTATGGAGGGCCACATTGGAGCAGAAACCCATGTGCAGCCTATGGAGGGTCCCATCTGGAGCAGACACCCATGAGCAGCCCATGGAGGGTCCCATCTGGAACATGTGATTGCCTGAAGGAGGCTGTGAGCCCTTGGAAAGTCTGTGCTGGAGCAGGTTTGCTGTCAGGACTTGTGACCTTACAGAGGACCTGCATTACAGTAGTCAGTACCTGAAGGGTTGAAGCCTGTGGAGAAGAGTGTGGAGGACTGTTTCCTGTGGGAGAGACATGTTGGAGAAGGGGAGGTGTGAGGAGCCCTGCCCCTGAGAAGGAAGTAACAACAGGTGTATGTAATGAACTGACTGTAGCTCCCATTCCTCATGGGGAAAGAGGTGAAAAATTCAGTAGTGAAGTGAGGCCCAGGATGAAGGAAGGGGTGGGGGGAAGCTCTTTTAAAATTTAGTTTTTATTTCTCATTACTCTACTCTTGTTTAATGATAAATTAAACTCATTTCCCTGAGCCAAGTCTGTTTTGCCCATATGGTAGTTGCTGTGTGATCTCTCCCTGCACTTATCTTGACCCATGAGCCTTTCATTATATCTTCTCCCCTGTCCTGCTGTGGAGGGAGTGATAGAGCAGCTTTGATGAGCTCCTGGCATGCAGGTGACCCACCCACCACACCCCAGACCCATGAATGTGTTGAGTTTGATTGAGGCATCAGTACTGACTCTGTAGTAGTAATCAATAGAACAACTCTCTTAGATAACAAGCCTTTGTTTCACTCTGTTCAATCTATATTATTCAGTTGCAGATTCAAAAATAACTTGCAAGATATAATTTTGCAAGATATAGTTTTGGTAAAATCTGTATTGAAATTTAAAAATCAGAATGTTTGATAAAGTTGCTGTTTCTCGTGAGATTTGGGAACAAGATTAATCAAAACAAAGCAAACTCTAGAGCACACTTCATTCTTCCACCAAGGATTTTTAAAACCCAAGTATAACTCCTCACACATTTCTCATGATGAACCTATGCCATAGTTTTTGAAATTATTCTCAGTTTACAGTATTTTTATGTTTCTTCTTGAGTATTTTCATGGAATTCAGTAGCGCTAGACAAATGACAGTGACAATGATTATTTCACGAATGGTACACCTTGCTTCTCTTGCTATTTTCTGTTTTGCTATTTTCCCCATATTTAGACTGTAGACTGGTCATTGAAAAAGACACATAGAAAGAACTACACTTTTGAAGTTCTTTTTCTCTGTAGAAGAATATATACATATTTTTGCTAAGGCAGATCTTGACTGACATTCACTCTTGGCTTGTTGGTATACCTGGAGCAGCAGAAGCTCCTCCCAACCAGGCAGCTGAAGGGCAGGCACACCCGAGCACCAGTGAACAGTTTGACTTTAGTGTCAAACAGTTCATTGACATATGTGTATATGACATATGTATAATGCATATATGACATATGTATATTGCAAAAAAATGAGTGGAATATATGCCTGAATAACCACAGAGTCAAAATTTTGTAAATGTGTAAAATTCACATTTATTGGGATAAATGTGAAAAGACAGCAAGTTTTTACAGTTAAAATAACTTCCAGAAATAAATTAGCTTCTAGAGGTTACTCTACATATTGCACTTGAAGAAATTTATTTTGCTTAACTTAGACAAAAAGAGGTTTTAGCTTTTGTTTAGTTGTATAGTCAAATATTAATTAATCTAATGTATAATTTATAGGAAAAAGGAGAAAAGAAATAAAGTTAAATAGGTTGTAATATATACATAATATGTTTCTTGTGGAAAGAGATGAAAAAGGCTGTTTTCTCCACTATTGGTGGTAGAATAAGATTATCTTATCTGGAAGAAAAATTTAGTCAATGATATTTGCATTGCAATTAGCCAAAAAAAAAAAAAATGAAGCAGCAAATAAAATGATTCAATCAGCTTACTCTGCATTAGATTCTTCAATGATAAAATAAAATTAGAAAGCTGCAGAATAGCGTGTATTCCTTTGTATCCATCTTTTCTTGCTTAGTCTATTAAATGGCCAGTTAATCAAAATTGTCTACTCTCCTGTTCTTTAAAGAAGGTGCTTTTAGTTCATCAGCTTATTTTAAGCCTGTAAGTGTACTTGAAAAAATGGCTAGAAACCTTTTAGCTAGACTATGTGGATGTTTTACATTACTGTTGATTTGGCAATTGACTTCAATTAGTCTTCTTGTTAACAATTTTCAGTGCAGAATATAATCTGTTAATGTTGCCTGCCTAATGTTACTGAAAGCTCAACTCTGGGTTTTTTTCAGATTGTTCAGTCACTGGTGAGACATTTCATTATGGTGTCTTTTGTTAAATTCAGAACTGAAAATTCTGACATGAAATGGCAGAATTTTTTAGAAAAGTTGTTAAGAGCTCGTACTTCTGTTTTTGAAAGTCAGTCCAAAAGTATCAAAAAACTTACTGGATGTTCACTTACAACTAAAAATTCTATGACTGCAATACCCCAAGTCCTAAGGAGCTCAGCACTTAAGGCTTTAACTTGTCCTCAGTAAACTTCTTTCTATGGGAACAATGCTGATAAATTGGTTGACTCTTTTGAACTATAGTATGTGTGGTGAAACTTATGTTGTATTTTACCAAGTTCTAGTTCATCTGTCACAGGGATCAAAAAAGGGCATTTCTTCTCCCTGTCCCTTTTATCCTAGCTGACAATTCATTTTATATAATCAGTTGTTGCATTTTAATCTGAAGAGCAGCAGCAGGAAGTGTGATCAAAACTTCACATAAAATTGTTTCTTTTCAGATTACAAAAGAGCTCTTCAAAAGGCTTCAATAGGAAAAGAACTTACAAATGTACTTGTTAATTGGTTGTGGTAGAGATGAGTGCCTAATTTCTAATTTTAATATGTGTCACTTTAGCTTCTAACCTTTGCTTCTTGTTTCATTTTCTCAGCTAGATTAAAGAGCTCTTTACTACCTAGATTTTCTCTCTGTGAAGACACTTTCATTGAGTAATCAAGTTATTCCTCGTACTTTCTGTTAAAAGAAACAGCTTGAGGTCTTCAAATCTTTAATTGTAAAATAGATTCTTAGGTACTAAAATTTTATTTGTGTTTTTCTTTCAACATATTTCCTGATCCTTCAGAATCCATTTTGAGAAAGGAGCACTTGACTGCTGAGATCTCTCTGATTAGCTGAAAAGATACACTGCAACGACTACCTCAGAGTACATATTAATATGAAAATTATTTTTAGTATCTATATGTGTGTGTGTGTGTGTAGGTGTGTTTCTGTGTCAAGTTAAGGGTTTTATTAGTCCTTTTCGTGTTGGCATTTCATGGATGACTTGACTTCCTGACCATACTTTCATTGTTCAGAGCACTAGTCCAATCTTTTCTCTGTTTAGTCTGTATACTTAATTTGTATTTTTTGTTCCCAGGTATGCATGTGAGTTCTGTATTATTTAATTTCACACAGTCCATAGAGGCTCTGTCTATTGTAGCACCCAGGATGACAGTTCTGGAGGTGACACCCCAGCTGTGTGGTACAATGTACACCATTTATTCCTGGGCAGCATTTATTTCCTTGGCCATGAAGGCCAGGGGGCTCATGTGGCATCTTCTAGCACGGTACCAAGTCTTGACAACAGGGAAGAAGGAAAAGGACCAATGACTTGACTTATAATTAATATAAACCTGTGGGGTTTTTTTTCACTTTTGCTTTCCACATGGAGCTTCTTAATAGATAATTTCAGTAAATTTTCTCTTTCTGGATTGCTACTGGCATATAGTTCAAAAGATCTTAGAGAATCCAGACTTTTATGAGTGCTTCAGTAAAATGACAAAAGCATGAACCTCAGCAGCTAGAAAACTGGATTGCTACTATTCTGGAATCTGGCCCTCAGCAACATAATGCACAAAAGCCCATGGAAATGCACAGTAAATGTGAGTTTCAACTACTCAGTGATGCACATATCATTGATCTGGTTTTTAAAGTGCCTCTATATTTTTCATAGTATTCCTAAAATGATGAATAAATTATGAAAACTATCACTGTGCATAATGCATTCATATCATGACTGTAAATCCTTAAACCGTAACACCACAGTTATCATCTACCTTGTCACATTTACTGTAATATATTCAGCTTGGGTTGTGATTGGATGTAGGTTCTAGCTATGGAGACCTTTTGGAATTATGAAGTGAAAATGTAGCAACTGAAATACTCTATAATATTTAAAGTTCAAATATTGAGGGTTTTCTGTTTTCTTGCCTTGCATAGATTTCAGCAATATGACATATTTAATAACAGCATTTAATAACTGTACAGTATGCTCCCTGCAGTACTGTGTAGTTCTTTATGAGCTAAGAAAATATGTAAGGCATTAAGTGAGTGAACCTCCTAACTGAATACCATCACTGCAGGGCTAACATATTAAAACAAATTAAGCACATTGACATTAATGAAGTACTGTCTGTCTGTGTCCAGTGCGTGCTGTATTGAGATTTTTTTTAGGGACATATAGAGGTAGATTTACAGAAATTTTGAAAGAATAATAAATTTAGATTATTTGGATTAAATACCAGATTGATAGCCACAGGCATAATTCCTGTGCTTTTTACCAGCCAGAAGGACTCTATGTTCCTGCTAGCTTAATTTCATCATTAAAGTCTGCCTCCTGATTTTTGGCATAAAGCAGATAAACAGATTTCCTCCAAATAAATTAGTCTAATTTTTTTCAGGACAGCACAGGAACTGTAGAACATGTGGCACACTCTAGTATCTGTGCTGATGATAGTTGTGGCTGAGCTGTAAGCAGTGTTTCCCTTCACTCCTAAGAGGGCTGTGAAAAATAAATATACTGACTTTATATTGAAGTTTTGGTGGAAATGCAACAGGTAGAGACTGTCCTCACAGTGAAAAAGTTCTTTTTATATCTAATTAGGTAGGCATTGGGTGTTGTTTTGTTGTTTCTCAGTGTGTGTTCCTCAGTCTATATACTTTAAACTATTTTTTTCTCAGGTGTTGTTTTTCAGGAAAACGTAGGTAAGAATAAAGTTAATGTCAGAATTCAGAATCCTGGGACTTCAGTATATAGGACACTCTTTTGCAAATCTTTGTGTTTGAATGTCACAAGTCTGCTGAGTAATCAGGTTTCCCCATTGCTGAAATAGCAGAAGTAAAGCCCTTAGTGTGTTGTAAATAACTTTTTTTTTTTTTTTTTTTTTAATTTTGCCAGGATTTGGAAGTGCCTTTTGCCATAAATGAGAACATTTAAAGAAATTCTTCTTGTATGTTGCATGTAGAAAAAGTTCAGACAAAAACCCCCAGATCTTCTCTAATGTCCAATGGCACTGGAGATAGCGTTGTGTGTTTCTTGTGAAAGGGCAGTTACATAGGTGAGCTTTGCTGCTCATTGAACTTAAAGGTTATCCCTGAAGCAAGGAAGCACACAAAAGAAACTGGAACATGGAAATAAAATGAATAATTGCTAAGGAAAACAAAGACAACAATTCACTACAATAAGCAGGACATTCACACAGGACATTAAAAACAATACATAGTAGACCATATGCACTGATTGGCTGTATTTTTGTAAACTTGGGCCATCTATTTTATTCAAAAGGCTACTGGCCTGGTTAGTGTGCTGTGCTATCTTTGCAGTGCCCTGCTACAGTACTTGGAAGATGGTAGGTGATACTCTTAAGTCAGTATAGGAACTAAGTGTGGTTTCCTGCAGAAAACGGTGTGTATGAGCTGCAATTCACCTAAGGACCTCTGAAACCACATGCAAACCCTTTAGTGAATAGGTGCAGTGACCATCTGATTTAAACATTGACTGATTTAATGGTTTTGCTTGTTTCAGCTTTCATAGGCCTAATTATGGTCATTATGCATAGTTGCATTTCCATCCTAATTATATGCTGGCTCAGTGATTTCTAATGATTTAACTGCCAAATCCTAACCAGTGGCATAGGACTGCTCATTAAATAAAGTATTCTCAAATGGCTTATTCTTTTAATTTTTCATTTGAAATTCAGAAATTCCAGAATCAAATAGTATAATCCCAGTTTTTCTCTATATTACCTGCTATCTGGATCTTATTTAAATCAAAAATAAATCTAAAGAACAATTTCCTTATTGTAGTATACTGGTGTGAAAGACTGCAATTTTCAATGTTAAGCTCAGTGACAGAACCTGTTTGTCTTGAAATTTTCTGACTCAACCTAATTGAAATTAGTATTGAATATGTAGTTTTATGTCTATGGCATAATGCAATTACTACATGTTAGAATTCATGACCTACAGAATTTATCAGGATATCTGAATGATTGAAATAAAATCTATGTACACACAACTAGAATTAGTGAGTTTAAGATCCCACCTTCACTTATGAATCAATGAATATTTAATGGAGCTTTCTCAGCTTTAATTTCATATCAAACCACAGTGTTTGGTTTTTGTCCTTTTAGGCTTCCTAAGCTCCTTCTTGGAAGATATAACATCATGTGGTGTTTTTAACTTTAACACTCCTTCTTTGTGTACTCTGACTTTCCAAGAGTCTGACTGCAAGACTTTCGTTTCCCCAGATCTGAAGGAGCACTTGAGCTTGAATATTTCTACCAGACATATGGACCTGAAACTTCTACTGGATTTAGTACTTAGATCTAAAAATAGTTTAATGAGTTTGAATATGTATAGACACCAGTAAAAGTGAATAAAACTGTTTGCATTAGAGAATGCCATATCAGTCAGCAATCTGCAGGATTGGGTACTGACACAGTTTACTGTTTTCCACTTTTAATGTCTTCAGATGCAAACAGATAATATAAAAGAGTTTGAACAGTGATTTTGTACTCTGTAGTTTCAGCAGTCAAAAGCCACTGGTACTGAAGTGGCTTCAACATAGTGTCTATAAACAAAAATACTTTCTAAGAGATAGATGAGAAGTCAAAAGTTTACCATCAAATATTTAACTCTTTAATAGAGCATTGGTTGGTGGTTGGTTTGTTTTTTTTGTTTGTTTGTTTGTTTGTTTGTTTGTTATTTGACTGGTTGGTTGGTTGGTTTTAACAGAACTAAAAGAGAATATCCTTAGCAAGAGGTGGTTGTTGGGAGAATTTCTATAGTACTGGGCAACAATCTCCCTTTCTGTGGATCGAACTGCAGGGCTGCTCTTTGGTTTTAGCTAACTGTACTCTCTAGTTAGACCTTTTGTAGGTGGTACTTTCGTACTATCACTGTAGACATAGATACATGTTGAAGACTGCAGTATAGAATGCACAACAGAAAACAGTAAAGGACATATTTGTGACCTGAAAAACTGGGATATATTGATGACTTGGACAAAATTTGATTGTTTGTGATTTTTTACCCCAGATAAGAGACCAGAATTTTTATCTGAATATAATTTTTCTATTTTTCTCTTTACTAGGTTGGCAGTTATCTCTTTGAAAAGACTTATTTCTGAGAAAGCACTGCAGTTCAATATCACAAGTATAGACACTGGTTTTCTTTCTTATAAAAGTCAAACCTCACCAGCTTCCATAGTTCTTAACATGAAATCCCTAAAAGTCAGGAACAGCTGTGACTGACCTTTTTGTAGGTGTATAGTCATGTCAGTAAACAGGGTGCACTGATTCTTGCAATCCTTCCAGGTTATTCAGTGAAAAATGCTTTGGGAGACGTGATGTTTTCTCTTAGGTTTTAATTCCTTGTAGTAAGTAAATTCTGGTATTTTATTTTGAAATACCGTATATTATCTTAGTTAACATGCTGCCCAATAAGCATGTCTTTGCTTTATTAATAATTTCATTTTCATACTTGTAAGAAAAGAATAGAATTTCTCAGGATAAAAGGCAAAACAAATTACAGCATAAGAAGGTCCAGCTGAGTCACAGCAATTGACCATCCAGCTTAATGTTCTCCAGCTCAGAATAAGTGTAATTTGAGGAATAGCACTCTTCCTTCCTTTTTTTAATTCCTGTCCCANGCTGCTGCAAGCCTTTAATCTTTGTAGTTGTCCTTGTCTGTACTTCCTTGAGTCCTCTGTACTTTGAAATCTAACTCAACTGAGATGTGGAGTTGCATGTGCTGCTTGGGATAAGATGTTGTTAAGGTAGTGTTTTTGTGTTTGTTTTTTTGTTTGTTTG
>VZTR01009172.1:0-36669 GCA_013400775.1 Chaetops frenatus
ACTACTTAATGCAAGAACAGCTGAATCATATCTGAAGTTTTAAAAGATTCCATTGTGTGCAGAAAGAATTTCATTACTTACAACAGGTTACAAATCACAAGGCTTGAAATACTGGTTTTCACTTTTGGAAGGAAGTTAGAATGTGTGTGGGACATGAACTCAATGAAAATTTTCTAAAGAAGCCACTTATTCCCACTCATTTGCCACATATCATGAATGGGAAAAATTGGCAGGAGTAGGTACTGCTCCCTTTGGGAAGGAGACCAAGGAAAAGCCAGTCTTGGGGAGAAATTTTTTTGACCTTGGCTCACACAAGTCCATGGGGACTGTGAGCTTGGTACCTCATGTGTAAGGCTAGTGAATAAAAATGCCAGCAGAAATACTCCAAACCACAAACCTCTCCAGTTAATACCAAATGCCCCCAAAGAATAGTTAGAACCTGTCTATTGGAGGCAAAGAGTGACAGAAACTGGACACTTCCCTTAAAGGATCAACTTTAACCCTCAGATTAACCTGAATAGAACCTAACAGTATTTTCTAGGAATTGTGAGGGCAGATACAGAATAATGTTAAGCAATTGCTCTGCAAATGTCTCTCTCTCTCTCTTTTTAATAACTCTGTGCAAAAAAGTCTGGTATTTAATGAGTAACATTTTGATTTCCAAGTGAATTTTCAGAAGACTATGTAGAAATTTGTAGTGCCTCAATTTCAGATACTTAAAATTAGCAACCACGTTTCAAAAAAAAAAAAATTGTTCTTTGCAGGAACACTGCTTACAATATTTAATGAACAAATTATTGATACCTTAGGAATACATTCCTACACAAAAACTTAATTCAAGAATTCTGCATTAAGACCCCCTAGTGAGCCTAGAAATAACTGAGGGTCCAACAGGCCAGTATGCTTTCAATGAGCTACTCCACAACTTCCAAGATGAGTAAAAAAAGATAATTATGAAACCCTTCCCTGAATTTCCAAGAGCATTCCACAATATATGTAATAAAATCCTTTTTCTTTTTAATTATTTTCTTCAAATTGATCAACATTTCCTTATTTGGAAGGGACATGGAATGTTTACATGGGGTTCGACAGATATAGAAATGTTTTCTTTGACATATTCTGATATTCACAAAAAATAGAAAAAACCATCTAGGGAAAAACTGAAAAACAATATTCAAGATTTTTGACTGTATTGCACTTTTTGTTTTAAAAAGCTGTAAACAAGTTCAAGAATGTTTGCACTATACTATCCCTACTATCAAAGACTTTTTAAATCATCAGTGAAAAAGAAAGCTTTCTTACACTGTTGTGAATTCTCTATGACAAAATGTTGTTTCTCCAGATCAACATTCTGCCATTATTCATGTCAGTAAACTTTTCAGACACCTCAATTTAAATGAAGATTCAGAATAAAGAGAAGATAAAGATATTTATGCAGTTGGCCAGTCACTAAGGCTGTGGGGTCTGTGCTCATTAGCTTCAAAGCAGCTGTGGTTTGTTACAATAAAGACCTGCACTACAATAACTGAGATTTTAGAACAAAACTAGCTGAAATTCAATGTGTGCTCATTGACTGTGCTTTTTACATTTACATTTGAATACGTGTTCTGATGACTAAGCAAAGTCCTATAGAAGATATCTTATTAAATAAAAGCTGTTCTAGCAATTCCAATTAAGAGCATTTGTTATTCTACAGAGATGCAATTTACAGTAGGGCTCATAAAACAAATCATGATAAAAGCCAGGATAATGTTCCTCTACCAGCTCAACTTGACAGGTATCATACACAGGAGTTAATAATTAAACTCCTCCAGCAGGAATAGCCACACTCCTGCTGTAGCTGTTTTCAGGCAAGGAGACAAGCCAAAGGTAAGGTACTAAAAATGGCCAATCCAGCTGGGGAATTTTCTTGGTTGAGGTCTCACTACAACACTTGGGCTGCTGCCTACAAAATAAATTGTGGAGCAGTTAAGCAAAATCGAATGTGCATGCTTAAGCACTAACATTACAAATTTGGGGCCTTGCTTGCAAAACTGGTTAACACAGTGCTTGAGAGAATTCTTAGATGGGCAGCACCTTTTGCCGACTATCTCTCCTCTAAATTTAAATTAAGACAGTACAGTAAATAAAATCAGGTATCCTTAACTGTGACTTAACAAAATATTGTGAATCAATAAATGGTGAATAAAAAATAAACTTGCAATTGAATATCGAAAATATTATTGCTAAATTAGTACTGCATCTATATCAAAATACATGTCTACCTCACAGTTCAACATAAATGCACCTTTTTCCCCCAGTTCCTGATTTGGTCACACGTGCTACTCATTTGACTGCAATCCAAACATTTTATACAAGTGGAAGCACAAAAGCAACTTAGGAAAATCTAAGGGATAATAAGTAGATCAATTCAAAGATTTCTCCTAATCTGGGATAGACCAAAAATGAACAATGAGATTTCAAAATATGAAAGTAATACTGCTGCTAAAAACCAAAATCGGTCAACTATTTTTGATAAAAATCATTTACAGTTCTTAAGCAATTAGTAAACATAATAACACTTCAAGAGCAAAGAGTCATCCATAACAAAGTAACATTTGAAAACTGCATCTAAAGCAACTCCCCTTACATAATTAATATGGGCCTGCTTCCTAGATTAGTACATCCACAAGGGAAGTTTTCTTTAGATGGAGCTCTGATTACAAGATTGCAGAAAAGCTAACGAGTTCCCAGGGCATGTGACTTTGGCATTCATTGTCTTCATCTTCTAATCCCCCACAAGGCAAACTTCTACAGGGTAACTACTGAAGGAGAAATGCAAAGTAATTCAGACCAGAATATATTTACACTTTGATTGACCATGTCACTAGATAAAGCAATTTTAATCATAAATCCCTGAGAGTCTTTTAAAAAGACCTAGATGATGCTCCTGAAATTTCTTAGCTATTTATTTTAAAACATACAGAAACACTAAGCTCAAAAGTGCCCCAAAATGTGGCTTTTCAAGTGCATTTTGAAATCAGAAAAGGATTCTGTCCCATAACAAAAAACATGCGTGTGCCATACATAAACTTTTTTTCTAGGTTAGCAACATACCCTCTTTCTCTTAGATTACCTATTATTAACAGTGGCCACTTGTATCACAGTTTCCTAATCAGAAGCTTAGTAATGCCTTAAGCCTGTAAGGTCCTACAGGGAATTATTGTTTCTGTTGAAGGTACAAAATTGTTTTCTCCCATAACCATGTGTTGGGAGCAGAATTCAGAGCTTCTTATTTTCAGGCATGAACACAACCAAGAAATTCACGTTTCTTACTCTCCCAGTATGTGTTAAAAGATTCCATTCCAAAGTATTACAAAACTAAAAGTTATTGCAGAAGGTATGACAGTTTTATACACTTTTGTGACCTATGCTACAGCATATTTCCATTGACCAAAACCTGAAAGTCTTCCTGGAAAATCAGGACTTTGCCAATGAACCAGAGCAGTTTGGATTCATGTGCAAAATATCCTTTCAATTTTACAGTAGCCTGTGATTAAACCAGGATTATATAATTGCATTCCTGGTGGCTGGCTTGTAAAACCATAAACAAACAAAAACCCAAACAACAACAACAGCAACATAACAAACAAAAACCCAGTTAAAAGAGTACATTCCATTGAGAGCCATTGAAACTGCTGCAACAGCTGCTCCCTCTGAAATGCTCAAACTTCCCTAAGAAATCCTTACATGCTCTGTAAAAATGCAATCATTTCCTTACTATTATTTTTTTTAATCACAGGCTTCTTTTTTCTTCCAAGTTCTTCCTAATTCCTTCTTTGTACTTCTATATCAGACACAGAATGAACTGAGCTGATAGACCTGGCCAAAATAGAAAGGGATCACTTGCTTTTCAAGTTGCAATGATGAGTCATTTGGGTTTTTTAAATTCATAGCTTTATGTAAGAAAATAATGTCAGAAGACTTGGGAAAATATCAAGTTGTAACACTTTCATATACAAATTTCATGTCTTACAGAAGGGAACTCCAGTTTTGCAGGGGTTTGTGATCTTACATGAGATGCAATTCACCTGTTTAAAAAGTTAGCCTGACCAAAAGAATAAAGAAGAAAAAAAATCCAGAAAAAAAGTGTTCTGCCAGTGAATCACCATACCAGACTGCTAAGACGTTCTTCCCACTCTAATCAACTTTACTTTTAATGTGATTTCTGTAATTGTACAGAATTTTATCGGTGGAGTCTGTACCAAGTACTCAAAGCCATCACTTCCCTACTCGTGAGAAGGCACAGCATGTGAGAATGCACAAACCATAACCATTTTAACATTAATATCTTTGTACACAGTCAGCAAAAATGGTATGGATCACATTACTTGAACACAAGTTATTCAAGATGATTCATCCCTTCTTCTGATACACAAATTTCAATAGCATACTTCTAAATATAGGTACCCAGTATTTTCCAAGTCATTTTGGAATACACTTAAAATTGAACTAGAGCTACTGGCATAAACAGGCCTAGCATATTTATTTGGCAATAATCCCAGTATTAGTTGTAATCCATGTTTATTGATCTTTACCTTTATTCCAGTTGAACAAAACAGTACCTTGGTTTGTTTTTCATTAAAAATGTAAATAAACGTTTTAGAAATCCTAAAGGATAATGCTGCGAATTAATGGCATTCTTGAAAATTAT
Organism: Chaetops frenatus; assembly: GCA_013400775.1. Lineage (NCBI taxonomy): Eukaryota > Metazoa > Chordata > Aves > Passeriformes > Picathartidae > Chaetops > Chaetops frenatus. The sequence continues at coordinate 4,694 of VZTR01009172.1, forward strand.
GAAACATTAATCTATTTGGTTACACTACAAAAATGGTATCTGACAATTCTTGAGCAATATAAAGCAGGCTCAATGAGTGTAGTGACAAACTTTCCACCAGTCTTAAAACATCCCAGTATTTCTACACCCAGTTACTGCAATAGCATGGAAATCTTCTCTAGAGGGGAGTTATACCCCTGGTAAGGTCATAGAAGACAAATTAGGCAACTGTTTATAAACATCAGGTACTATATTTTTATTCAAACTGTGAAATTTTTCAAGTTTTAGTTTTTTCAGTATTCATTGAGTCTGCAGCCATGCACCCCACACACACGTGCATACACAGATTTCCTCGTTCTTCCTGCAAATTTTCAGTTTCCACATTTTTGTGCTCTTGATTAATCTGGTGTAGTAAGAAGGGCTTTTATTAGTTATAAATTTTGCCATTATTCTGGCCAGAGAAAAGACACTACTTTTGAGAATGGACTTAGGAAGCAGTCTCTTCCCAAGCTTATATTCTTCTTTTACTCTCTGTAACACTGAGGCAAGACTGAGTTCAGACAAGAACAACTCCTAGCCAAGGAGTGGCTGGATAGGGAACAGGGCTAAACAATCTACTTGCTTGAAGAAAGAAATCCTGTAACCTCATTTCTTTGTGAGAATTTTCATACAGTGCAGCCCTTACACTGTGTGTGTACTAGCACAGTTCATAAGGACAAAACCACAGCAGTTGATCCTGCAAATAATCATGAGGGCAGCCAACAGATGAGAGGACAATATTTATTTTGTTTTGGGTGTAGTTCTTCTGCTCCATGTGTCCATCCAGGCCTCTGACCACATTAATAAAGAAGCAAACAGAACCTGATAAATGAAGCACATAAGAACCCTGTTTTATTTCTCATCCTAATTTCTTGTACTCTGACTTTTGTTAGAGAACTGAAAATTAATCCCATGTGAGCAGCAAACACCAAAATTGCTGTTTTCTGTCATTTTATGTGCATTTTGGTTTCTTTATAAGATGAAGAATCTGATTATCACATTAAAAAACTACGACTGTGCAATTTTAATTTAAAAAACTATTGCAACAACACTGGGAAGCTATAGAGTTATTCAAGAATAATATTGCTGCTTTGAAATTAATTCTGTATTCGAGTAAGGAATCTGAAATCATCTAAGATTCAACTGTTCTATTAACCTCAGGATTTCTCTGAAGAAAATCAAGTTCATTGCCTTAAAACTAACAGGACAGATACCTGCAGCACGTGGTGGCCATCAGCTATGCAAGGATCTCCTGGGTACCCTACAACCTACATTGAAAGTGAGAACAAGTAGGCTGAACATGTCAGATTTTACTGTGTTAGCAGTTTACTGCCAGTTAAAATTTAAATAGTTAACTAGAAAGTTTTAATCATTGCATTTGCACTGCTGTGGTAGAAAATATTTTCCTCAGAGAGCCCTAACAGCATGCATTAGGCCACATGAAAATATGCCTACAAATCTGAGGAAATAGGACAAAGAAATAGGATTATCTTCTGCAAGCTACACTTGCTGAGGGTCATTCCCTAATTAGCCTCCACTCCTGCATTCCCACAGCATCAGTGGGTCACTGTAAAGCACTGCTCCTTCTTTCCTCCCTGCTGACTGTCCCCAAAGGCACTGACCCAAAAACAGGTCCAGTGGTATCACCTGGGAGCAACAGTTACCACCTCAGTGCATTGGTTCTAAACCTCTCTTTGCAGCTGACATTCAGGCACTGCATTTCCAATGCAGAACTCTTAGTAGCAAAAGAATGCACGTAACAAACATGGCAGAATGCTGTACATCAGTAATTCCAGTAACTGCTGCAAGTGTCTGTAAGTATGTGCTCCTCAAAGCATGCATGCACCTCTCACTAGTGCAAATGGTTCCTGAGAAATGAGAGTTTTGGGAAAGCATCTGCTGCCAAAGGAACATACACACTTCCTCACAATTATCTCTTTGGAGTAACAGCTTGGAAGATGTACAGGTTTGCAACCACAAAAAAATTTTACATTACTTTTATGATTACAATCCATTCTCATACACCAACTTTTCAGGATTACTTTGACTTCTGTGTCACATCACAAAGACAATTAGAGGCCTTTAAACACAGTATTGCCAATGACAGGACACAGGCTCTGTACTCAGTGTGCTGGGTCTGGACCAAAGCTTGTCTCTATCACCTGATGCTTTCCTTTCACGTGGTTTAGCTCCAACAATTTTTTCTAACAGCAGGTAGCCATGCCTGGTTTGGAGTGGGACAAATCAGTTTGAGGGTAATGGAGAGAAAAGAACATAACTCATGTCAAAATACAGTGCATATGTGGTGTGTTCTACACAGCTTGCAGACCACTGAAGAAAAAGCAAGATCTAAAAGTACAAACCAACTTGTAAAAATGATCCCCAAGCATATCCTAGAATAAGAAAGAAGCCATCAAACAGCCCCTGGGTCACACCTGCAACACCTTGTAAGCCTGAGCTCTGCACTCCCAGGGAAGAGCCACCCCTGCCTTGCCAGTCAGCAGGAGTTCCAGCAGCATAAACACGCAAAAGTGCCCAAAGCCTGACGTCCCCTGTACCTCAGTATCCACATTTCAAATGTAATAAAATATTTACCTAGCACAGAGGGAGAGTAATCAATAAGATCCAATTATACAACGTATTTAAAAGATCCCTGGTAACACATTCCAACTGTGCACACCCTGCTCACACACCTAAGAGTAATGTGGTGTGGGCACACAGCTCCCTTCTCCAGGCACTGCTGCAGACACCAGCAAAACCCACAGCTCTCCACAGAGGGGGAAGAGGCTGCTGTGGCCAGATCAGCTTGCAGGACCACAAATTACATTTTGGTAGCATTTCAGAGAGACTTTGTTTTGCTACCTAATGAAGAGCCTGCATATGAAGTTTAAAAAGAAACTGTGCTTAAGATGCATTACTGATCAGAGAGTACCTAGCTGGAGCTGCTTTTGATAACCAAAACCACTCTAACAAGAAATATTTCTGCTACTACACCATTTTGAAGCAAAATCTGACAAGAAACAGATTATTACACAATCACTTAAGGTCATACGTGCCTGCTGTAATTACAAATTAGCATTTTAATTAAGCACAAAACTGATGTCCTATTTTTTCCTAAACCTGTTTAATTAAATACACCATGACAGTGAAAAAGCTTTCTGGTTTTCTATATAAATCACTTAGAATTTTGCTAGGCCAAAGCAGAGACTAGTGATAATTTCACATTGGGAGGGAGAATTTACTTTCTTATGCTTTTCAAGAAGATACAAAGCACATTCATCTCTGGTACAGTATTACCAGCAATGCTTTCACAGGTACAAGAACATCTTTTAGGTTTCCTTTCCTCCAGAAGCATCGGCAAAACAAGACCAGCAAAGTACGTTTTTGCTGTGTGATTTGCTTTGACCACAGCTTTGCTGCATCAGCAAAATGTCACTAAAACAATACAACAACAGCAACTGTTGATCACATCCCCTCCCTTTGTGCTGCACAGGAGGCTGTGCTCAGACTGCCCACATCACACCTCAGCTTCCTGTCATCCTTAGTAGCTCTCTCTGATGGCATCTGAGGCCCCCCCAGCTGCTCCTCTGCAATACCCAACGCTGTCACCTTTGGGATACAATCTTTGTGAGCACAGATCTCTATTCCCAAGACCCAAGCTTCAGAAGATAGGCTACAAGGATGAGAAAGTTATCCTGATGATCAAAGACATCCAACTCTCCAGAAGTGTGCCTGACAACACCTCTTACATTTTATGATCAGACTGGAATATTAGGAGCTCTCAGATCTCTGAGAGTGTAGTAAAACCAACGTGCAAATTCACCTAAGGAAACTGCAAACAGCAGCTTTTTGTAATCAGACACGTCAGTGATGGTGGCAAACACAGCTCACAAAACAGGTTGGAGACAGAGAAGCTTTCCCCTGCTCTTTGCTAAGTATACAGGGGATCATAATACCATTACTGACCTCGACCTCTGACAATGTCAACAGAGAGCAGATGCTCCATTACTGGCACAGCACTCTGCTCTTTGAGGTAACAGCAGCTTGACACAACATGCTTTAAATGACATCTACACTTGTCACATGGAAGTATGTAGATGGTTATAGGCATTTGTCAGCTTACCTCTAAAAATACCAAAGTAGAGAAGATGCTCCTAACTGGAAACCGCATGTGTTTAATAATGCAGGAATAAAATAGAATTAAAATAAACCCCAAAGTGGAGTCTTGAACTCATTGCATCGAGAATTTTTCACTACAGGATAAGTTAGATTCAATAATTAAATCATCTGTGTGCATTGGGTCTTGGGGGAAAAGGAAAAGAAAAAAAAAAGACACTATTTTTCAGCTGCTATGTTTGTTTTTTTCCTCTCAAAGCCAGGACTAAATTCAGATATAATTCTAGAACTGCAGAATTATAGTCACAATCAGTATAACTAAAATAAGATCTTGGCAACATGTCTCTTCATGCCTTGTATGGCATTAAAGGTACCATCTGTGTGCTTAACAAATTGATAATAATGTCTTGTTACCAAATGTTGCATGCTCATGTATGTATTAAGGCTTCTACTCTGCAAATGCACTGAAGCATAAAAAGAGACATTAATTTTGAATTACCTGAACTAGTACAATTAACATTTTGGCCATGTGCTAATGTAAGTACCATTTATCCACAAAACAAACAGTCCACAGAGGATAAAACAAAAACAATCAAGAAACCCTAGGTTTCCACTCCCAAAATTTTAGTTATTTTTCTTTACTCATTCTGAAATTGCATCATTCCACAACTGGACCAGCCTTCAAATGCCCAGGTAAATTTATTGGAAGACTATAGATTGCAATCCATCATGAGAAATTTCATACAAGTCCCTTGCTCAAGTACTTCTGCCTGCTTTGGTCCAATCCCTGCTGCTGTGTGATAATAAAGCTCTCAACCCCAGCCCCTCCTGTGCTTCCAACAAAAGGAAGGAGATTCTGGTTGCAAAATCTCTCACAGAAGGGAACAGTTGTGCAGATTGTGTGTCAAACTGGGAAATGAAACTGTGGGCAAACACCTGGATCCAGCTGTAGAGCAGAAAGGAGAACCCCATTCAGTGTATTATTAGCTGTTCATCACTGCTTAGTTTGGGGGAAAAAAAGTGAGGCTTATTATTAAAACTATTTCAGCTGACTCACTTTGAACCATGAGGATGGGGAAGCACCACAGGGACAGTTTGCCTGGCAGATACGAGAACAGGTGCCCTCCAGCAGGGAAGAGGAGACGAGATCTAATGATGAATCTGGTTTTTAATACATTTCAATACATTTTTTAAAACTACTTATAACATTTCACATGTATAATTAAATTTGACTTCAAATATGAGCATCAGTGTTAACAGGTTTCTAAAACCTCTCCACAAGTTTATACAAAAGACATTTATCACACCTTTGCCAATACATTCTACTTTTCAAGCTAAAGGTCATCTTAAATTTTAGAAGTGTTTGGATTTAAGAAAAAAAAGTAAGGCCTTCCATAAGACAGGTCTCCTGAATATGCAATCATAAATGCTTTATGTAACACTTGTATTTATAATATTCATAATGCAAATAAGCCTTAACCTTTTTGACAATTCTGAATGTTTTGGAAACGCTCAGGGTTTTCCAAAATTTAATAGTTTGTTTTTTACTTCCTGTGCTTTCCTCCTCAGCCCCAGAAAAACAATTGAGTCAAGATATGGTCATTTAGCTTGCCAAAATCAAAACTGGAAGCCAGGAATTGAATAAGTAGTCCTCACTGCTAATCAAAATCCTTTCCCACTTCCCTGGTTTCTCAGCTATGAAACTCTTCAGATTGCGTTCCTGAATCATCCATGTATGGAAGCTTTATTGGTATATTATACCCATTTACTCTCCTGATGGGTAACCCCCCTCCTTGCTGTTAAAGTACCTTCACATCCATCAGTGAAGTCAGAAGACTCACTGCACTGTCACCAGAAATGCTCAATAGCTCAAATATGATATTTATGCAAAGTAACCCAACTCCATGCTGGCACATCTGGACTTTTTAAATTGAATTACAATAATAAGCCAACACCAACAATCACTTAGCTCAGACAAGAGGAAAATATTTTTGTACGTAGACATCTCAGGAATAAATTCCTAGTTTATATGACTGCAAATGGAATCAATCCAGGTCTTAACTTCAAAAGAAACAACCTCTTGTCATATCAAAGAAACAAAGTTTATATAAGAACATAGTTACTTCCCACTACATGCCACATTCCTGATTAATACTTAAATACCATCAATATTAAGATCTGTGCTGTGCCTGTCAACAATACTCATTAAGAACATTTTCATTTCAACAGCATCGTGAACTGGGACACTGCCCAGGAACTGAACAAAATATCCAAGTTTATTAAATACTTGACTTTCAAACCCAAGAATATTAAACACAATTCTCACCAAATATCCAGGCACAAATTTAGCTTTAGTAAGAATGTTAGGTTGGAAGCAATACATTCAGTTTGCTCTGAATTAATTCAGAAATAACTGTGTCAGCCTCACCTCTATTACCCCTGAATTCCTTATCACCCATTTATAGGCTCTGTCCTCTGCTCTGCAAGGAAACCTAATGTGGATCATTTTTAATGTCCTTGAGACTCTGCACATCAGATTCCCTGGCTGTATGGGCAGTAGAGTTCTCCTGCTGGTCTTTCTTAATCCCAACCTCAACTTTGTCAGAAGTGTCACTCTCCAAAAACACAAAAGGGCTGCCATTCCTACATCTTTATTAGCAACAGAACTGCTTTTTCAGCCAAACAACCATTACTAGTTTCAAATTCTGGGAGAGGAGTACCATAATTCATATAAATATGACCAACCAGGAAGAAATCAAATATTAGACAATGGGTATGAAATGTCAGTGAGTAAAACAAAAACTGGGACCCCCAACTCACATGCACACAAATCCACCTTATGTGGCACAGCTCAACACCTGAAATCTACAATTACATGATCCTGAAATCCTAAAAGTCCAAAAGCAAATTCAACAGCATAATCAGAAAGCACCTACACCTGGATTCTGGCACTTTCTTAATAAAAGACAGATAAAATGATACAACACCATTTCTGTCTCCACTGTCAATCAAGTGTCCACATTTCAATATCTTTCTATCCCCTCTTACCCTAACTGCAGGTTCATGTACTGAAACCCACTAAGAACTTGCATGCCATTGACACTTCAGCTGTTGAATGGTGATGAACCACATCCTTATCACAGCAGGGTACCTGAAATCAGCTGCAAATTTAAGGCTATACCATTAAGGCAGAAATTTCTATTGCAAATATGCATTTACTCATGACTTTTTTAGACCTCAATCATACCATTTTAGAATAGACTACAACATAAAAGAACATGCTTTATAAGCTTCCAGCCATGAGCTCCCTTTTGCAAATTGCTAAACCTGGTGTTAAATTCAACACATTATTGCCGTAATTTGCTGTATGTAGTCACTGTTTAAAATATGAAAAATAAGTTATAATATCACAACACATTTTTGCCTGGAAACGTTCCATAAGGCAACTGAAGTAGCAAGCAAGCTCTGTGACACTAGTATTCATTAAAGGTGGTATTAAGAAACTAACTTTAGAAGGATACACAAAGAGAATCACAGAATACATATAAGCATCTTGACTTTGTGTAACCTGGCCTTGAATGGATTTTGACACCACAAAACAGACATCTGGCTATAGAAACCTGACATTTCTTTAAAAGCTATCCAGAAAATCTTCATATGGGCCAAAGTTCTGACCCAAATGAAAATTTTGAAAGTGTTCTGGTCCAAAGAGAAAAGCTTCTAGACTATAAATTCAGATAAGTGAATTCTATATCACCATGGGGTTTAGTGAATATGGCCTTAATACTAATTCCACACAAAGCATCCACTAAGGACTTGGCTATTTCCTCCCCTTTCTGCACCCCAAACAAAACTGGATTCATGCACAGAGTTTGAGTTCAAGCTCACTGTGGAAAATGAAGGATAAAGTGACATGGTAGCTGAGAATAATGCTAAAAAACTGCTGCCCTATTCTTCCAGTAGTAAGGTAGTCAGCAGACTTGCAACAGATAACTAATGCTAATGAAACACACTGAATCTTCAACACTTTTATGGAAGGACAGGCAACAAAGCAGGATTTTTCCTCAGCATCAAAGAGCCCCGTCTTAACGATTTTTGAAGTATTTATCTACAATGAAAGCAATCCAGAGCATGCCTCTCCCAGCTGTTTTCTCCATCCAAAGATAAAAAAGAGAGGTACAGCTGACTGATGAGCTAAATGAAAAGGCTCTTCTCACAAGTACACAAACTGTTACAGACATCAGCCTTCAGCACAGAATAACTTTCCACTTCAAAAAAAAGGGGATAGGTTGTAACTACATAAAAATTACGGTATCAACTTCAAAAGTTGTACTAACCTGCATTTTGGAGGCTGACAGAAAACATAAAAACACAGAATAGAAATATAAAAGTACTATCGAACACTCTAATTTATAAAACTGAGAAATGGTGTATGACTTCCAGGATGTATTTCCTCACTTTCCAGAATCATAGAATGGTTTGGGGGTTGGAAGGGGCCTTTAAGACCATCTAGTTCCAACCTGCCTGCCATAGTTTCACTGGTTCTGGTCAAGAAGAGACCCCATCATTAACAGTCCCCCCTGCTGTAAATGTTATGTTGGCTATTTTGCAAAACATTTATCTCAGCAAGCACCATGATCACTGCAGGCTGCCAGCACAAACCCAGCAAGTGTCTAGAGTTCCCTTAGCCCCATTTAACAGCTAAGCCCAATCCTTATCCCCACAGCAGGAGGACATGNTCCCAGCTTCCTCACCCATCTCCAAGTGGAAGCCTGTAACTTGTGCAGAACAGGAAAACCACGACCAGCTCTCCCAGCCTGCCCCGTGGGGGGGTCATTTTGGGGGCTTTCTTAGAGAGACCCCCAACAGGGCAACTGAAACACACAGGCATCCTGCATGGAAACTGCCTTTGAAACTGTGCCATGCCAATATTAGCTTACCCAAGTCCTGCACACCCTCACAGTGTGGGCACAGCAAACAGACCCAGTGAACTCCCTGGCTCCTGTCCAGCCTCCTGAAAGATGTGCATTTACACACAAGTAAACTTCCAGAGAAAGCCACAAAGCTCAGCTGAGATCATCTGTGACAGATACTCCTCATTGAGCCTGCTGACCTTAGACAAGCCATGTAATTGCTCCCGAGATGGCTCCTTACTTAGGAATCTGCACCACTTGGAGACAGAGTCTCCTTTGGGAACTCGTAGAAGTTCTTATTAGTGATCCAAAAGCATCTAATGGAAAAAGAAATTCCTGTGACATAGTTGCATCTTTACTGTACTGATTACTCCATTCTTCAGTTCAGCAGCAGCAGCTAAAGAGAGCCCTTTTCAAGGAAGTAGAACAATCTCCCACTTAAAATTTGAGTTGCATTAAACAATTAAGGCAAGGGGGAAAAAGCATGGAGGTGTGCACCAAGTGCCAAAAAGATCATACATTTTTAGCTCCTAGGAGTTTGGAAGACTTTTAAGTTAACAATTTTACAGAGGCACACTTCCAGATGACTGTATCCCTTTCTTGTTATCCAGCTTCCCTGCTTTATTGTAGCTGCCTTTCTCAATCACTTAACTGAAAGGTTCTGCATAACAGAAATTTCAGAAGAATAAATATGCAGTGCACCCCTTCTTAGCATCTAGGAGACCAGCAGGCTAACATAACTGCTGGATGAGGCAGGAGGAGGGTTCTAATGGAATCATCTGTATTCACTAAGGAGGCAATGCTTCCTTCCATATCTTGGCTGGATATTTATTAAAACCAATGCAACTCTGCAGACAGACAATATTTGGTCCAAAGGCCAAAAGAAGGCCCTGATAAAGGAGGTTGCTCCCCAGAATAATTTCCCTTCCTCCTTACTGAAGTGCTCCTACTAACAAATGCAGCATCATAATAATGGAAAACACGCCTGAAAATGATGCTAAACCTCTTCTGATTAATAAAGATTCCACCAACGTGCACCTCACAAAGAGATTTCAGCCAATCCCACTGGAAAACAGGAAAGTGATGTTATTGTCATTACCTTCTCTTACAGGTCTGGGGATAAAACAGCTTCATGAATCAGGGTTGAAGTACTGTCCCTTTTCTGCCTTCAAGACTTCTACAAAGATTTTTATTTTTGGAAGATGAAGAGTGTGGAGAGCTTTCCAAACAAAAGAAGCAAACACATTTTGGCACTACATAATTCCAACTGAATTTGTTTCCTGCTGTTTAAGCACAATGTCTTATATTCTCCTAGATACTTCCATGCTTACTTGATTGATTAAATCACCATTCATCAGGTAATGAAGACAGTCTAACAGCTGATTTTGTTACTGCTGCCTATTGTTGACCAATTTCAGTCCAACAGTATTTTCCTCCTACTTCACCTGGAATCAACAGCTTCTTTCACCATCTTTCAACACTGAGAATATGTTATTGATTTCTTTGTATGCACATGTTTAACTCAGTAATCTGGTAATAGTAAAAAATTTTCAAGAAATCTATAGCTCAGTAAATTAAGATACAGAATTAAACTAAAACCTTGGGGCAATAAAATAAAGGAAGAGATACTTGTTGTGTCCACCACACATTTTGATTTGAGAAAATTGTTTGGATATTCTATAGTTTACTTCATCACTACTGGCTGCCTTCTTCACAAAAACCACCAGAGAATGTGAGTAAGTTTTCGGTGGCATGATACAGAATATCTTTCTATTTACTAACACATAAACTAGAGAGATATTTATAATACTATGATACACTTTAATGAGAAATACTGCATGCAACAGTATACTTCGGAACAGTGTTCTGAGCCAGCATTCTATGTCAGCAATATTTAATGTGTTATCATTGCCAATAATGTACAGAAATTATATTTAAATACCTGGAGATAAGCTGATTTACCCAAAGTCATTACTAGAGTCTGTCTGAGACCAACTGGCTTTAAAGTTCTACCAAAGAAATGACTCAGAATTGCTGCAGTGAAATGTTTCAATTAAAATGAGAAACTTGTGGCAGTGTGACATTGGAAAGGCACAGCTGACACAGCCTTAAATGATGTTGTAAGTTCCATGTGCATATTCTGTTTACTTGTGATACAAAAGCAGATATATTATTATCATAGCTGCTACACTTTCTCAAAATGCACCTTTCTTACCAACCCTTTCATTGTACAAGAAATACCACAACAATTCAGAATCTCAGCAGCACAGAACATGAAATGTTGGGGGCTAGTTATAGTATCCAAAAAGTAACTCTTAAATTGGAGGCATAGCTGAGGGGGGAAAACAAGATCCATACAGGGATCAAATTTGTTGTTAGTTTTGTTTAACATCTGACAAAGAAACTTTGACTACTTTGAACTTCAAAGTTTATTTGTCAAAATAAGCATTACAATAAACAGACAGAACACTATTTAATACAGTCTTTTAAAGGCATCTGCTAACACAAAGCATTCCATCAAAAATAGTATCTGTTCCTGAATAAATAGTACCCATCCAGTACACACTAAATGAGACTAGAGATGCTTCACAGGCAGGAAAAAAGCCCAAAAGCATTCTGGTAACACAGATCACTACTTGGTAAATCCTGGGTAAGACTCAATCTGATATTATACTCCAGTGTGACACAGTGTACATGACAGCACCTCAGATCATCTTTCCAAGGAATCAAAATATCACCATGCCATGATGTGTTCTGATTCAAAATGTTATTTCTGAACGACACCTTCACAGCAATCACTGCATTCTTAAGTTTTACTTCCTGACAGAAAAGAAAAATATCCACCACAGTGATATCAAAGGATGAAATATCTTGTTAAAGTAGAAATGGAAAGAGTAATAAAAACATTGCAGGTGAGTTGGAGTCTGCTCCACATCAGAAGGTTTTTTTTATGGGCAAGCTGATAGAATATTTGTCTCTGCTGAAGCATCTTTAGAATAAAAATGACAACAATTAAGCACAATAGCCAGATTATATTATCTCAAAACATTTAAACCAAGTATGGTGTGATTTATTAAGTGTGATGTGAACTGTCTCATCTAAAGCCACTGAACACAAAGGCCTCACTTCTGGCTCAAACTTGTTGAGCTGAGGATTACTGGATCCAGTACTGGGCATTTATTTTGTTCCCTAGACATCCTCTACTGGCCAGTGTTAGAGCCAGGATTGAGGGGTTGATCCTACAGGATCAGTATAGCTGGCCTAATTTGCTGTTCCTACACTAAGGAAAATCTTGATAAAACTAGAGTTGCTTCTGGCATGCCCAAGTTAATACTGGGGCACAGATAATTCTTGACATTTAGCTTCCAAGTAATTACAGTGCTTAAGTTATTGATGAAAATAACCTTCTAGATCTTTTCAGAGATGTGAATGCTTTTCAAAATTACATAAAACCCATACATGCCATATGTAGAAATATCCCATATATGTAGAAATCTACAGCAGAGAACGAACACATTTCTCTATTTCAAGTATATATATACACACACAGAGTATTGTAAAATAGAAAAAAAACCTGAGTGCTTTGCTTGTCCCCTTTGGAAGATCTGTGTCTGCCCAAGCTGAAAAGGTCTCCACTCACTATGCACAATTAGGACAGCAGAATACAGGCCAGATTTAGCCCTCCAAACAAAGAATTTCTAAGCATGTCTTTGATTTTTATTTTTTCCTGCAATTTATCCAAGAAGGAAGGTCACTGCAAACCACAGAGCAGACGTTTTACTGCTAGTTACAGCTTATACAGAACCACAGCTAGCATCTCTAAGCTAAAATATGTGCTATTTTTCTTAACTCACACACAGCATGCTTGTATAGATACAGCACCACATTTTAAAGTAATCATCACCTGTGTCAGTGGAAAATAGAGCAGCATCCAACCATTACTGAAGTTGTGGGAAACCATTCACCAATTTTAATGTCTTTCGAAGTGTTATTATTTTCATCAGCGAAATATCACTGCTTATAAAAATCCTTTAGTATGGGCAGAAAAACTGCATTAGGAAAATCTTTAGAATAAAATGTGCCAGAATCCAACTATTTTGGTAGAGTGAAGGTACATGCAACACATGGCTAACTCACAAATGAGGGAATCAATGTTCATAAAATTTTTATCAACCTAACAGCTACTGACAGAGTAAATTCCATGATGAAGTCATGACATTTATAAAAAAATTCATCCACTCTGATTTTTGCCTCTGATTTTTTGACAAATTTGCTGTGAGATGTATTTATTTATAGGCTTCCAAAGGTGAGTGAGTCCTTCAATAAATCATCTTCTGGGAATTGCAGCCTTTTGTATTGAGCCTTTAGTCTAGGAATGAGTTCACTAGATGCAAGAAAAAGTATCCATAATAGAGCTAATTCTACATATGGCAACACAGTAGCTTAGATAAACTGCTTCTGATTTGAAAACAGGTACAGTAGTTGAATTACCAAGGTAGGTACTTAGAAAGGCAGGTTCTAAGCACAATACCCATACCCCAGGCTTGGCTTTAAAAAAACCTGCAATCCCTTGAGAGTCTACATCTTACTCAGAGTTATAGCAATTGTAACATTTAATTAATTACAGTGTGAAAGCTGAAAACTTCTCTGCTCCATGGGAGTCAAGTATTTTCATGTGATCATAAGACCACAGCAGTTTATCACTCATTAACTAAGTCATTATATTTTTAGTGTTCATGGTTAGCACCTCTTATCTGCAAGTAAAACACATTCATTTAAAATATGAGCAGCCATTAAAAAGCAGCATTAAGATGATTCACCCTGAGATTGGGGTTGTCCCAGAGCACCACCTAGTCATTTCTAATCAAGTCAATACATGAGGAGAAATAAATATAAATCAGTCTTTGCATATAGACACACAATTTTAAGATAAAAAAAATTCAGGTTTATCTTCTAGATAGAATGATAATTATAAGCCCTTTCAACTTCCCTAAGTCAGGATGAAGGCCTCCAGCTACCCCTTTGCAATTTTTAGAGAAATAAGTATTCCACCACAAACTTAAATTTGTAGAGCAACATTCAAATCCATGGATTCAACTTCAAGGATTTTCTTTCATTCCAATAGGACTTTAATATGCACTATCCCTGACTGGAGTCACAGCAAGTAAAAGCCAGGCAGCATTTGCAGTTTTGCAAGTCTTTTCTAAAATACACAGTCAGAGCTTGGTAGGGAACATCCTGACCTGTCTCTGCAAACAGTAAACCATGGGCTTGAAACTCTCAGATGTTTTTTAGTCATGGTTACTCCTCCAAAGGTTTAGAGGAGAAAGGATAGGATGTGCTGTTATACCCTAAGACTCCCCTCTCTTCAGGTACTGCAAGAGGTTGCAAAAATGTGCAGTGCAGGAAGAGCTGATGTTCCAGGGTCCCCCTGCTCAGTGCTGACCCTGTGCTGGAGTGTCTGGGACTCTGAACGCTGCCTGTCAGCTGAGGAAAAGCCTCCTTCAGACAAATGTGAGCCCATGCATCTGCCCTTGCCCAAGAAACAAAAGCATCTCTATTATTAGTGACCTCTCTAACAGTTCAGCAAGGAGCAGGCGTCAGCACTCTACTCTGTAATTACACAGACTATAATTGTGCACACAATGACTATAGAGAGACACCCAAATCCTTTAAGTTCATTGATAGCTGATGAGGTTACCTTTCAGTTCATATCACTCAAGATCTAGTTCTCAGAAGAACAGATAAGCTACCCACTATTTATCAAGGTTAAAAAGTACCTTATTATATAAAAACATCAACTTAAGGCCTCCACTACTAGCTTTCTTCCTGTGAACAATGAGAAGGAGAAGAAGGAAATGAATAAAAAACTGAGTGGAAAACAGCCTGAGTACATGGACCTCTGGCACCTTAATTTGTCCTTCACACTTGCCAGGGACTTACTCTGAGATTACTGGCTAATAATAGGACAGGTCATATATCTCAAACACAAACTCTTCAAAATTCCATACAGGAAACAAGAGTCTGATACAAAAGACTTCTGTGTTTTGTGGGCTAAAACTAACACATTCACTTGCATTTTAATATTTTGAGGATTTAAGTAAGATTTCTGTGGGTTTAGACTTTTTCTTCCACATTCTGCAAAAATGTTGTTTACACAGCTGGTTGAAAAAATTCATAATCTCTTCTAGAGAATAAATCCTCTTCACATGACAAATATCCATCCCACAAAAAAAAAAAAAAAAAACCCCTTCCAGTAAAAAAAATCCACCCCACAAAAAAAAAAAAAAAAAAAAAAAATTCCAAAGATCTCAAATCCAAAGACTGAATTACCTACATGTAAACTTTGTTCTTTACTAGAAGTAAAATTTTTGGTTTTGTACTTCTGTAAAAGCAAATTCAGTGCCATTTCAGTATTTTATGGTTGTGAAATACAATAGTGAAGTATTCCATGGTTTTAGTAGTATTTTACAAAGTCATATATCAAAGAATATAACATTACTACTTATTCTCCATCCATGGAAGTGTTCAAGGACAGGCTGGATGGGGCTTTGAACAACCTGATCTACTGCAAGGGGCATTGGGACTAGACCATCTTTAGGACCCCTCCCAACCTAATCTAAGATTGTGATTCTGTCTTTTTATTGCTAAGTGATGAAATGCAGAATTCAAACTAACATTTCTGGAGACAGAATCTTGCAATTCAAAAACACCTTCAGTGTTACCATTCCCACCAGTTGGACAGCTCCCATTACTTGTGAACACTCAAATTATCACCCTTTCTTTTGCCACATGCAACTTGTGCTGAATGGGATGTGGCCTGCCTTGGTTTCATCCACAGATCACCTGAACTTCCCAACTAAATACTGAGGGGTGCTTTTGCCAGTAATATAACAAATAGAGGCTTAACATTTGCATTTCCAGATACACATGAAACACTGTATGGAAGCTTACTGCATCTTCTGAGACATCTAACATTAACTCCCCCAAATTTCCTGTCCTACTGCTGTTTACCTAAATGTCACTGCTTTTGCTGTATCACTATGGGAACAGTGGCTGTTCCTTCTGTTCTTATATTGCCACTACCAATCACTTTTGCTTCACCAAAATTTGCTGCCAAAACACTCTACGTACTCAAATTTAAAATATAGCTTCTAACAACAAAATTCTCCAGAAAGCATTCACCAGAACGTCAGCCAAACCATTTCCAGATAAAGACAAAGTAACTGTTTTAAGAGAACTCCCTAGATATCCTTCCACTGTCTATACAAACCCTATTTACCATATCTGGATGCTTCACAGCTTCAAACTTTTCTTTTTGACAGCCTTTTAAACCAGAAAGCTGTTTTATAGGCAGGAAACTAAAATTCTAAAAATATATATATCCTGTCCAAGAATACCAAGAAGTTCAGGGCAAACTAAGACATTCAATGCTCATCCCTGAAGTTCTTGACTAAAGTCTTACCTATGTTCTCTTACCTTTCCCCTATGGCACCAAGCTATTTGAATTTCTTAGCCCACATAGGTCACTGCTCCTTTTAAAGAAAACAACCAGTTCTGTAAGCATGAAAATTAATAAAGCCTCATCTCTTCAGCCTGCCATTGCTTGAGTTTTGGGTTGACAAGTGGCCTGCATGTGGGGGAAAGAGGGAACACCAAGCTCCTCTCTTCCTGTTCTCAAATATCATGTAAAAATAACTTGGAAATGTTTGTTTCTGCTTTATTTGGTTGAAATCAGATGGTCTCAGAAGCTGAAGCTAAATCAGCAGCCCATGCATTTTTCATCCACACTGATACACACTCTCAGCCATGCAGTGCTTAGGGAAAACAGATGTGGGAAGAAGTCAACAGACTTTTACTACAGGAGACAAAGTCCTTTACGAAAGTCACAAGTCTAACCCATGCTGAGAGGCCAGAGCAGTGCATGCTCAGTCTACCTGGGCTCAATCTGTAGTAACTGTGGGTGTTAAGATTGCAAAGCCTCCACTGAGTTTCCAAGTTCAGGGTAAGGTCTTCTCACAGCATTAGGAATGCAGATGGCACACGTGCCCAGCTTAAGGTGGGCTTGCACGCACACCCCTGTGACCACACAAACACAGAACTGCAGCACTGGCCAGCAAAACAACATGGCCTTTGCCAAAAACATGCTTTAATGACTTCCACTTAGATTGATTAATTATACTTGATAAAAAATGTAAAACATTTTAAGTACCATTCCACTTGGTACTAGAATGGAGGAAAGCTTTCTGGTCTGCACCGTGCCTTGAGAATTGGAGCAGCTGAGGTACCTCAACAAGAGGCAGAGCCAGGCACAGACTTTGTACCTGGAACTATTCATCTCTAGCTTTCAAACTAGGAAGCATCATTTAATATCAGTTAGGTACAATTCAGTTAAACATTGTTCCTTTTTATCACTGAATTTTTCATTTAGTTGTTCTGAAGTCAGTTGTATCAAGACATTTTGCAACCTTATTTTACTAAACACCCAAGAGGTATATAATTTGATAGGTTGCTTTCTTTCAGATTTTCCCTTGGCTACAGTAAGAAATAAATTATGAAATGATGAGTTACTTGAACTCAGAACTATTAAGTCTCCTTATGATGAGGATAAGCACATAATTACTTAAATATCATTTCATTATTAATAACTGGTTTACGGCACACATCATTGGCATGTGTTTTAAAGGATTCTGGATGAATACATGAAAAAAACAAGTAATGGCATCATAATAAATCCAACAGAGTGAAAACTGCACTAACAAAATGTCTGATAAACATAATGCAGCTTTGGGGTATTTGCTCCTCAGTTCCTTGCAAGGACTGCATTTGTCTGATTAGCTGAGCCACAGAAGATGCCGTCTCGCTGGAGGCTGCTGCACTCTGCAGCCACCGTCAGCAGCCCAGAAAAGCACAATTATCAAACTACTGAACCTTATTAACAAGCACTTCTCATGCTCATACTCTTACATGGTAAAGAGATTTCCTTTGTGCTGAACAAATGTAAGCAGCTCTGTCGGCTCCTTTGTGCCACTGGATCTCCCACAATATTTTGCTGAAATGCTGCCTGGTAGTTCAGCACAACATACATAAGCTGTCAGGTGTGATTAAATTCAACATATCACCTGGTTTGTATCACATGACAAAAGGACAACTAAAACAACTGGGCAGATTAATCTTTGGGCTGAACTATTTCCCTCAAACTAATATTTGAGGTATCTTAATTATTAGAAAATTTGCAACAAAAATTCATTTGAAGACTAAATTCTGAGCTTCTGCAGGTTCTTTGTCTACTGGGATCCCTTCACCTTTATCAACCAACACAGACCATGGCTGTGATTTACTACACTAACAAATAGCAAGATTCAGATCCTTAATAACAACATCACCCAAAGGTAGAATTCTACAAGATTGCAAACTGGTAACAACAGCTCTCTACCCCCTTGAATAATAATCACTGTGAAAAAAAATCTTAACAGAGTTAGACACTGCCCAAACTTCTAGCCATGCATCTAAACCAAAAAGGTACTGGCACAACATCTTCTAATAGGAAAGAAGGGGCAAAAAGTCCTGAGTCATAACTAAATAAATCCACACAAATCAATCTGCCTATAATTTCACAGTTTACTCAATCCCTATAAACATTGAAAAGTCAAATTATGTATCATGGTGCTAACTTCATTGAAAATCATTGAATTATGAGCATACACCTCTAATCTTTATTCAAAGTTGTTTTAAAATGCTGAAGTCAAGCACCTACATTTCTGAGAAATACCACACTGTTTAATCGAAGCATTCTTCAAAACTGGAACTCTGAAAGTCCTTTTTTTCATAAAAATAACCATGAAAAAAAATCACAAACAATTGTAAGTAGCTAATTAGTTTTACCAAGTGAATTTGATACAAGCAGATATGACACTCAGTCTCAATCTCTTCTGAGGCAGGCAGTGGGGGGGAATTACAATGATATTCCATTTGCAATTCATTAAATGAAAATGTTATCACAAATGATTACACAATGACCAAAAATATACATCACTTCCATTCTAATTAATATTCTCCCACTATCACTATATATTCATTTAACCTTTCTTCATTGCCCTATTCTTCCAGATGGCCCTGCAAAGGAAAGGTTTTGGTACATGACAGAAGGATAAACAAATCTGAGATCTTGCAAAATGAATGGTAAACCAAATCACACATTCAATTAACCATGACTGAAAACAGTTTGTCATTAAAGCTCACCAGATTAGAAACTGCATTTCAGTTGATTTAACAGTACATGAATCTTTTGAAGTACTCAGGGACCAGCTTTCTAAAAGCACCCAGAACTACTCCAGTTCTGCTCAAATTAAGCAAGCCAGCCTTGACCAGCACTTTCAAAAGCCATGGATCCCAACTCTGTGGTATTTCAAGACACAGCAGTCACACAGAAATTGTGGTAAAAACAAATACAGTTCCCAAAGCCTAATACACAGCTGATGTGAACATCTTTTAAAAAGAAAGTAAACACCCATACTCTGCATAACCTAGAGTTTTAAAACAGAGTTTATAGAGAAAATCCAGGTAATGTTTATGGCAATCTGTCTTTGGTGTGGCATTGATATAAGGCAACATAGAAAGCGTCTCAATCCTATGTGTTCATTTTCTGAGTACAAGTTTCAGAAACAACTTTCAGGGTTTCCTTTAGCATAGCATATTCCTACTGTCAAGGAATAAAACCATAACTATTATTTTGTTAAGATCACATATTCAATATTGGAGTAAATGAGTAATTCATAAAGTCAGTGAACTAGTTTTATCACCAAGATTTTTAATGGGGTTTTTTCAGAGTATTTCAAAATCAACTTTTACTCTATCCCAACAGTTTGCATATAAAGTACAAACTTCTCTCACTTATCTTAAATGCTCAATTTGTATTTCAATTACAGCTATTTTAATACCAAATCCAACTACTTTTCCCACTGACCACTCAACAGATACAGTAACTAATACAGTTGTTCTGTGCTTTTAAATGAACAGGTTCATTTTTATTACAACCAGTCTATACCTAATCATCTCACAGGCATATCTTCATCAAGCAGGGAATAAGGGAAAAGGAGAGTGGGCAATCATTGCTCTCCACAGCATAAAGAAACCCAAAATAAAGGTCTTCTCTACCAGTGCTGCACTATTCTGTTTGGGAGACTGACTTTAGGCTATAATAGAAAAAGAACTCTTTCTGGTGTATGCTCCCTCTCTCCAGGCAGTTTGCCAGTAGTGCACTACCAGCAAATCTCTTTAAGGAGACAAGCCCTTAGTAGGAATTCCCCACAGGAACAAGCTTGTAACTTTGAACATGGAAAAAACATTTCCTTTAAAATGGGAATTATTAAGTACATCTTTTTGTAAGGCCTTCTGGTCTGGACAACTGAGAAGTTCTCTCTTGCATTAAAAAAAAAAAAAAAAAGTTTTGTAGTGTCATTAACTGAAATCACTAACACCAAACTGCAGATCTTCACACACCTTTGTACTCCAAACAGACATTTTAGGATTCAGCTACTTCAGCACAGATTAAGTTGTACTGGGACACACAAAATAAAGAGGAACAAGGACCTGACTGTGTTATTCCCACACCTCTACAAACCCAAACAACCTTTCTACCATTTGGAAATTGCCAGTCATCCTGGTCACATCTTTCTTTTGGGAATGTCCCTAAACCAGAGTGTGAAATAAAATTTCTGTTTCATTCACAGCTAGAAACAGATTTGACACGTGCAATTACATTCACCAGAAAAACTCAAAAGCTGTTTCATATTACTGGGGTAGTGCAGCACAGACAGCATAGGCCCAGGAAGTTAATGCAGGATAAAGTGAGACTAAAGCACTAACAACTCAGAATTTTCATCTCTTCTGCAGAGGTGTGCATTACAACACAAAGGAAAAGAAAAGTTATCTAAACTCAAAATCAGCACTGGAAAATCAAAGTAATCCATAATAATTAGCTAATGCATATTACTGAACTTTTGGGCTGACAGTAATATTAAACAAAAAATTGAAATAGGAAGATAAGGCTGAGTACTGCATTACAATATTTTTTAATAATCCCTTTGCAGAAATGTCATCTATTAAGAAATTCTTGCAAATGTGCAAAGATTACTTACTGATGCATTCTGTCTCACCTAATAACCATCAAATAACTGTATTATTAATTTCCAGAAAGATAAGGCTTGTTGTTCTTGTAGTTATTAGTTCTTGTTAGTTATTTCATGGGGTTTTAAGTGAGAAAAGACATGTCAGGGTATGAAATGTACATAAAAAATATCAAAAAAATTGTCAAAACTACACTCATAGTATTTGCACATACACCAAAAAAAATTGATCCAAGTCCTGATTTTAAGCCTGTGTTGGGATTTTTTTTTTTTTTTTTCAAAATTGAACTACTTATTTTCTCACAGGCCCCTCCTGACTATTCATACACAGCCATGTAAATACATTTCACTGACTTTAATCAGTGCACAATGTAAGATTCCTCTGGTACATCACTTACAATTAGATCTTTTTTGAATCTTTTTCAGATTAAACTTAATGATATTTTGTCTTACAACAAATCCATCTGGTATCCTTAGTAGAACAGCTTGGCTAAATATACCCAAGTCATTACAAGGTCTCTGCCATGTTTTCCCAAGCAAAGTCAAGTATTTTCAGTAGACTCCAAATTATCTTGCATCTTTCCTGAAAAGTTTACTTGAATGACTTTTGTGCCAGCTAGCAGAGACATTAGGAGAGAGCATTAGCTAAGAATCCAAAGATAGGAAAACATCAGAAGCACAGTATCAAAAAGTTATTTAGATTGGAAGATTTTCTAAGTGAGTGGAAAGAGACCCAGGCCTTAAAGACCCTTGAGCTGGAAAAGTAAACAAGGCAAAGACTGTAGATAAACATAGAAATAAGATACCACATTGAACACTTAGCAATTAAACAAAAATCTTTAGAATTATTTACTAAATGTGGTTAAGATTTCTAGAATTCTACAACAGCATTTTCAGATAATCCACGTATAGAGGACAACTGGCAGCAAGGTAAAAACCAACAACTTTTTCAATGGATGGATTAATTAGTCATGTGGCCTCAGAAGTGAATGAGTCATGGAGTTGCTAATGAGATAAGGACAGGAAGCCTGACACCTCTAAGTCAAGAGTTCAGCGGGTTCTTCTCAGAGTACTCTCCTGCTGTGCCCTAGATCCAAGGCACAACACTGGCTCTCCTCCTGCTGAAGGGACTCAAAGAGCCACCTAAAGCTACTTATAGAGGAAATCTTGGTCTGAAAGTAGGACACAAACATTACCTTTCTGTAGCAGTGTCCCCCAGTCCCAACCTCCTGGCACAAAGAGGAGGCATCCCAGGCCCATCAGGAGCTGCCCTGCTCTGCAAGCACAGGCTGGAGAGACAGCCCTCAGCACAGAGCCTGCCTCAGAGGGTTCCCCACTGACAGTGGTACTCACACAAGCCTGAAGGACCCTGTTATCAGGGGCCCCTCATGCACCAAAGGCAAGCTCTTTACTCAAGGAGCTTTGTCACTTTGCTGCAATTTATGCAGCTGGGTCTGCCACCCCCTGACTCTGCTGCCAATCTCTAGCAGAACAGCGTCACCACTGCAAACCTGGGGGGTCTAGTCACAAGAGATGCAGTGCAACCAAAGACTCAACTCAAACTTCAGGAATTTCATTTTCTGCAACTCTGGATGGATGGATGCCTTCTTACTGTTCATATTTACTTATTACAAAGAAGGAAAGAAAAAGAATAACCAACAACGCTTGACCACAGCCAAAATCCAGACTTGTGTTGTGTTGGTCTGTCTGCACATGATAAAGAGAGAAGCCCATTGCAAGTCAGGGCAACGGGAAAGGCAGCAGGGGGGAAAGCACAGAACACAACATGGGACAGCAGGATGATACCAGGAAGACAAATTGAGGTGGGAGAAGGAGATAGAGAAAAGCATGCTGCTCAAGAGGACAAACAGAAGAGAAAACACAGAGGGAAGCCAGAGGGTAGAGGCAAAAGATAACAAGAAAGAAACAAGTGGGAAGTTAAAGACAAAAGACATGAAGGGAAATAACATACCACAGATGAGGGGGGGAAAAGGAAAATACTGAAGCAGAAAAAGATATGTACAGGAAGCCCTTTCTGCAAGAAACTGCTTCTTATGAAGTTCAGACAAGAAACACTTTCAAAAAGGAGAGCTAAATCAAGCATGGAAAGTTCAGATCACCTGAAGCTTCTGAAGGCAGATGAAAGAAACTACCTTAAAATATGAAACAGAGAGCTAATCAGGATTTCATCCCAAACTACTGCTCTGCTTTAACAGAAAACATCTCAGTTCAATAATAGTTTCACCCACCTACTTGAAGAACAGGGCCCACTGTGTCAGTACATTCAATGATTATGGACTAATTAATTAATGATTATGGACTAATTCAGGCTTAAGTTCAGTAACTGTTTTTTAAGTTCATCACTCAGTACTGCAGTTCATGTAATACACATAACCATGAGATAACTACTCCAGTCATATTACAGAAAAGAAAATCCCTTCTTCCTGCCTCTCCTGGCACACATCAGACACATCAAGGTGTTTTAGACCCAGGATTAGAAAAAATTTCCCATAGAACACAGGACTGTAACACTTGGCAAGTGGTCAAGCACAGCCCAGTCTGAATTTGATTCTGCACTTCCACTTTGAATGTTTTGTTTTGTATCACTCACTACTCACATCTCTTTTCTGACAGAAGGTAAGTATGACCATGAATAGAGTGAGCAAGGATGTAACTGTAGTGCACCCTTGATCCCAGAGGCTGGCAAAAAGACAAAACACAAACCAGAGCTTGTGTGTTCAGAACACAAAGAAAAAAAAAACCTAATAATGAAAGGGACTCCTATCCTAAAACATCGCTGCTTATTTTTACCACCTGCTTAATTCAGTCACCAATATAATGAAAAAACCTCTCCTGGCTTCTCTAAATTATCATAAATATCACATAGCATGTTGCTGGCTCTGTCACAAAAACACCAGTAGTCACAACTTGCAAATCAAAGACAAGTGACCAACACAGAAACACACGGTTGAACCATCCTCACACTCCCCTTGCACTGTCAAGTTTTCTATAAATAGAAAACTGTTCCAAAAGGAAGGGTATGGAACTCTCTCACACACCTTTATCTTAAGATATTTAGGATTAAAGATAGACTCATTCCCAAGAATAAATTATACCCAAGATACAGTCTATTTTAAAAAATACATAAGTATGCATACATTTGATTTAATCTCTTAAGACACATACACCTTTTACTTAACATGTTTGCTATACTTTTGGTTATTTTGTTATAAAATTGATTTTTCCATTACTACTGCAACATATAACTGACTTTGTGTTAGTTAGGCACCCCACGTGGAAAGGAAGAACAGGGCTCACTCACAGCCAGAGGCTGGGGGGCTGACACACAGTCAGTGCTGCACTGGCCCAGTCACAGGCAAAGACTGACTCAGAAACTCCCAGGTTCCTCTTACAAGTCTTGGAAACTCCATCATACAGACTCTACCTTCCAACATCCCACCACAGACAGGAGGGAGTGCCTGCTCTGCACTTGCATCCTTGCACTGAGGCTGCCACTGCAAACTTTCCAAGTCATAAAGGACCAGCACTTGGGCTGCTCCATTTCTCACGTATGTACCTTCTCAATTGCCCAACCAAAATGGAGAAGTTTACACTTCTAGCTCCCACTTACCAGTGTTCCACTGGTTTTTGCTCTCATAGCATTGCTCCCTTGTTTTGAGGTTGATTACAAATTATGTCTATTTTGTATTCACAGAAAAACCCTACATGTACAAATACTTCATTTTTCTGTTTACAAATTTAAAAAAAAAGAGCCAGTTCAGCTAGCTGATGAAAAGCAGTTCATCTATTCAATTCAATGTAGCAACATTGAGAGAACCATACAATATCCATATGCAAACTAAAATTTATGAAGCTGAACTTGAATTAAAGCCAGAGTGGGGCAGTCTCCAAGCAAGATCAGTGTGGAGCTCAGGTCAGGCATCCATGTCAGCACGCAGGGAGCCAAAATCCTGCCAGACCTATAAGGTTCAATGATGACTTAAGATTTGGTCTGTTCACAAACCAGATGAAAGATCTGAACATTATGAACAGAATAATCCCTACTCCCACTGCAAGACACAGCCCTCTCTCCAACACTTACTGACACAAGCAGCAGGAAACAGGATCCAGCATGTTCCCAAGCAAGCCTAAAGATTTCTAACTCAGCTCTTCTGCTATATTCCCTCACTTGAACCCACACCAACAAAGGAAAACTGGCAGTGAAATACCAGAGGAGAGACAAGAACCCAGACCACTGGTTAACATATATCATAATGGAGAACCTCAGCCATAAGAAAAGGCAGTGCCACTCATTCCAGAACTTTTTATTTTAACAGATTTATTACACAAGATGTGTCTGTGTGCTCCTTTGTTGATTTTAAATCTGTCCCAGCAGCTGAAAGTATGTTGTCAGTATAAATCCTGTTCTTTGAGCAAACTTAGTGGAATGACTCAACTTCAGGATAAACAGAATGCAAATTTAAATGAGAATTTGAGATCATTCAAATGGCCAAATAAACTGTATATAATTATAATTTGGGGAGTTCAAGAACCGTTCTACTTAAAATAGATAAGGATTAAGAATCTCTTACCAAAAAACAAAAGGCCACAAATTATTATTCCTTAGACTAACCTGGCCACATTAGATAAAAAAAAGAAAAATCATCAAGGATGAAAATGTCCACTGTCTTTCTAAATACTAGCACACTGTAGAATTGAAACTGGGTCAGAAGCACCAGACAATAACCCAAAAAAAAACTAATGCTAGAAACATTTTTCGAAGTGATTAGCCTCTGACACAAGTAACTACTTTACCCTTTTCATGTAATGCTTTCTGAAATTAGTTATTAGGGTGGATTGACAGCTATGGAGATTTGTGCCCTGAATTTCTCAGGAGTACAAAAAAAAGTCTGTTGGTTGGCTGGATACACAGCTGCATAACTCATCCTTTACATTGAACTGAATTATTCTGCCTTTGATCAGCAATTTTTATTGTCCATATTTGCTTAATCTCGATTTAAAAAATGAAAAATGGGCCCATCTGCACAAAATAATTACTTTTAGGAAAATAAACATGTACACACTGCAACTTATGCAAACATGTTCATAAAATAGACCTCATATCCATTCTAATTTTCCAGGCAAACGAATCCAAAATTACCTACTTATTGTTATCGAATTCTTTATTTCATGAACTTCCTCTCCCATTCAAAGAGTCACATGCAAATTGAGAGTGCACAAGACCACTCAACTCCAATACTTCAAGATGGAGTTTCATATAAACAACAAAATCATTGCAATGTAATTCAATATTACCCTTGAGTGATAGCCTTTGTAAGTTTTAGAGAATTAAAAAAAAATAGCTTCTATTTTATTTTTTCAAGCACAACCCTAGTATACTATTTTCAAAGAAATACATCTCTACAGACCACTTATTGCAGCACCATCCCTTTCTTGAAAGGTCATTTGTAACAGCAGCGACTGCTTTGAAAGTTCACATTGATGTTCCTATCACTTTAAAATGTATTAATGCAAAACTTCCCACAATCCTCTCATTAAAAATTAAAATATCCAGTAAAATAAACAGCCAAATAACACCATTCAAAACTAAACAGAGTAGACAAGTACACTAGGAAAGGCAGTAAACCTTCAAGTCTGAAACAAGTGTCAGAAACAGTAACAGCTAGTAAATATATGTAATCAATATAAGCAATAGAAACACAAATTAAAGTTTTTATGCTACACGAATATATGGACACACAGAGCATAACATTAATGCACATTAATTTTACTAATAAAAAACCTAATTTTGAACACATGACAAAGTAATACTTAATACTGGGGAAATAAAACCACAAAGCAATTCCATATACATTTTGTAGTATCATTATATACCAATTTCTTTAACTGAAATTACTTATATTTACTGCAGTCTCAAATACTAGCAGTTACTCATGTTAAAAGCACAGCAACCAAACATAAAATAAAAATTTCAGAGTACTTACCAAATTATGATTAGTTGAATTAGAATCATCTTCTGGGAATGGGATGTAAACAGCTAAGGCCACACAATTGGCAAAAATAGACAGTAGTATAAATATGTCAAATGGTCTGGAAAATCTTGTTAAGGAACTCATAGCTTATGAATATCTACAAACTTTTAAGTCTAGTTATTCTTTCAGCATCAACAATGGTAAAACAAGTTTTTGCTTTAAGCCAATCTTTTGACTGATAACTCTGACAAACACTCCATCACCTTTAGTTATAGCACTATATATACCATATTATTTTCCATCACAATGATCCTTCAACATCATCTTCCTTTTGAAAAAAAAGTAAAAACTATTACTCATGCTGTCACAGAGCACTTTATATCAAATTCCAAAGATGAATATAATTATCCACTCTTAAATCAACATGTGGGTCATCATAATGGGTAAGGAATAATCATGGAGCTGTTCTGTCCTCATATACTTATGTGGGTCTCAAATATACATTTTTCCAAGGAGGAAAACCTTTGGAAATATAGGTCATAGGAGGCTATGAGAAAGATTTCCAGAAAACCACAATTATTCTCTTATAGGAGAGCTAGAAAACTGAACAAGTGACACAGGAATATTCTGAGCCTCTCCACGTCTCTGACAGTTGCACTCCTGAATCCTGGCTTTGGCCAAGACAGATGAAAGTTCAGGTGAGTTGAGTAGAAAACAGAATATCATGGCTGACTTGGCAGCCATACAAAGAGAGGCTACAGACTTCCACACTGACACCAGCATGGACTCAACTCTGCTTTTCAAACTGGAGCTGGATGACAGCAGTGGGAACCTGGACATACCTTCTGCCTTCCAGAAAAAAAATTTCTTCCTTTTTTTAAAATTCATGCATATGAAGCTCATCTTTCAGTTCATCATTGATTTTGCTTTCTCCCGAGGTATTCTGCTATTCTCAATGACCAGAAACATGGAGGTACCCAGATAAACCTATCTGTGGAAGTTTGGAAAAGAAGTACTTTGGACCTCAGTTATGATTTTTGGCATCCTTTCCAGTATTTGATGCACAACTGCTGGATAAGTTTCCATAAGAGCCCCATGAAAGACTGGGGTAAGAGTCCTAAATACATTCAAAAGCATATTTTTGCCAGTTTAAAAAGTTCCCTGGGAAAAAAAAAAAAAAAAACAGGAAAAAAAATTAAAAAAAATAACCTACAAAGGCCATATGTCCTATAAGATGTGTTAAATTTTGTTTGCTGGCCTATTAAAAGTTTGTCACCTTGAGGGTCATGCTTACGTCTACAAAGTGTATCAGCAACACCATCTGATAAATTGTGTACAAAATAAAGTTACAACAGCATTTTCCAGACTAGAGTGAGCAATTGATACCATCACAAGACTGACAACCTTGTTTTATGATGTGGTGCTACTGGGACAAATTCTCGCTGAGTTATTCCACTCCAGATCCATAGTAATTTCATTTACCTGACCTTAGCCAAGGAGAGGCCAATTTACTGAAATTAGTTGGACTTCCACCAGTTTAAATAAAAGAAGAA
Source organism: Chaetops frenatus (assembly GCA_013400775.1). Classification (NCBI taxonomy): domain Eukaryota; kingdom Metazoa; phylum Chordata; class Aves; order Passeriformes; family Picathartidae; genus Chaetops; species Chaetops frenatus. The sequence continues at coordinate 33,415 of VZTR01009172.1, forward strand.
GCCATTTCACTATCTTTAATTTGCAACTGAATTTTGTACAACAAACTGAGAAACACCAACCCTATAAATGAGTAACAGCTCTTATTGCCAGGTTGGCTGTTCTGTTTATAGTAACAAATTGAGTTTTACTTCAGTAATCTACTGTCTTGCACAGCTGTTTCCCATTACAGGGATGTTGCCATGGCTAATAGGCTAACATTTTTCTCCTTGTACCTCAGCAAAACTATTTTCTATTTCAAACCTTTTCTTGGTAATTAAATAATATACCACACCAATGTGCTATCAGTTCTGCCAGAGAAAAACACGTATTTCCTCATCACAACCAGTGAACTAAAGGAAAAGCCATCCCTCCCATCACACAGGTCACCGTGAACACAAGCCAGTATCTCTGATCTCCCATCTAGATGTACGTGATTCCAAATATGTTTGGTGGCAGACATAAGTTGGAAAAGCTCAGAAGATTATTATATTTATATATATTATATATATATATTATATTATACTTGTGTGTACTTTAGAACATTTCCTTGGCTTAAATAAGTATCTTCCCTTCTTTTAGTACAGGGAAAAATAATCTTTTTTAAAAGATTTCTACATCTGACTCATTTGCCCTAACAGCAATACCCCAAATTGCAATATGGAAGATACAGGTTTGACATCTTTGGTCATCTCCCTAAAACTGGATGGCAAAATACATTCCCAACCATTCTTCCTTATTTGGAAAGGCAAAAAATGCTATGCAGAGATTTGCTGGAACATAACGTTAGCTTGAAAATGTTCCCACAACTTCTCCCAGAAAAAGAGGAACATTTATGAGCTCTTCTCTAACTTTGAGATACCTACTTCAGTAAATTATCTTCTGTGTCAATATGACACAAGAGATCATCTTTAACAGCAACTGAAGTCCAATTAACTGCCGTAGACATTAATGACAGTTTCCCAGACATACAAGTGATGCAGCATGTAAGTTGTGATGCTCTAAGAGATCCTGTGAGACAAACCCCTTTATACAATCAGAAAATGTAAGAAAATCATTAAAAAAGCAAACTGCAACAAAGGATACTTCCATTCTACTAGACTAATGCAGGCTCTTCGTATTGGATTGTTGAGGGATAAACAGAAAAGGGCACGGGGTGGCCGGCTATTGGATGTATTACCCTGTTTTTTGCTCTTGGCATATTGCTGGCGTTTTCTTTGGGACAGAGATCCTATAGGCTGGGCTGTGGTGGTACTCATGTTTTGGGCAGCCTTTGCTTGTCGAGCAGCATCGATTGCAGCTTGCCAAGATAGAACAGTTTGCTTGGATGGTGCTGAACTGTTTGACTGAATAGCTGGTCCGTCACCAGGGAGAGGAATCCTGGTGCTACTTGCATAGTTCACCTCTGTGGGACAAAAGACAAAAGCACTCAGTTACAATTTTTTTTACTCTAAAATGGGTCCTAATCCAAAAATATTAAGACCTCATGGCAGTGTGATGCCTCCATTACATACACAGATATATATGCACACACTTGTGCTGGGGTATATGCAACTGAACAGTAGAAAATATTCTCAGAAATCAGTTTTATAACTTCAAGATTGATGTAAGTATTGAGATGTAAACACTTCCCATTTTGATTCTTCCACTAACAACGTCTTTCTCTAACTGGATGGAAGCCTGTCTGGCCTTGTGTCTATTCAGTAAAACATACCTACCCCTTAAGATCAAGTTTGCTGTAGCACCCTAGCATTTACTACTCTCTCAATTTATTTTGGTCGAAAGAGTAGTTGTTTAAAATTCTTATGTATTGTTCAATTAAGAATAAGCAGCAAGGTAGAGGGGGAAGTCCTGTAAGCAAGTTAAATCTTGCCCTGCTTTGCATTCTCAGAGAAAAAATGCGTGGATGCCTCCCACAAGCGAAGATCCAATATTGTCTGCGATAAACACGTTCACAAAGCTCTGCTATCCCTCGCACTAGGAATCTCAACCACGAACCCACTGTAAAAAGATAAGCTTTGGTTCTGTAAAAGGATGGTGTTTGGTTTTGCCGTTCCACCAGAATTTAAAAAATAAACTGCATCTTCCAAATAATAATCGAGTCCTCTTTATGCAGATGACGGCAAAGAGGCAAAACACCACCTCCTCGCAAGGATCCTTCCTCGCGAGCTCTTTGACTAGCGCAACAGTCTACTCCTACATGCACCTGTAGGAAGGAGAGGCTCCTGAGTGCGATTCAAAACTTGATGCCTGGGTGGGGGGGAAAAAATGGAGGAACGGCACAATATACGTGCTGGGAATTCGGGCCGGCAAGAGAGATGACTGTGAAACGGATCTACCCAGGCAAGGGAGGAAAAAATCACTCCCCGTCAAGCAGAGGAGAGGCAGGGAAAGCAGAGCCCTCCCGCTCCAGACGGGGAGCACAGACCACGGGAGCGTCGCGAACGCGCGTGGACGCGGACAAGGCCGGCACCGGCCCCCGCTCCGGGGGCGCGGGAGCCCTAAGATGGCTCCCCGGGATGGCGGCGGGGAGTGGGGGGGTCACGGCGGGGCCCCCAGGGAGCCGCCGCGGGGAGCGGCACCGGCGCGGCGAGCGCTGGCCAGCGGCGGCGCATCAACAGCTGGGCGACACGGGGGGCAGAGCCGCCGCGGGGGCAAAGGTGGCACATCTACCTCCAACATTTTCCCAAAGCATCCCTGCTTCCCCTCCCGCCCCCTCTTTTTTCTTTTTTTTCCCCCCACATATAAAAGCAATGGCACAGCCATCTCCCCCGCCTTCCGCCTGCCCTTCGGGATGCCATGAAACGTGGCTCGGCGCAAATAAACCACCCACCTACCCATCTATCTATATAGCCATCGTCTTTTTAGATGGATGCTTGAAAGGGAAACAAAGCCCGGGTGACTGCGTTCCTCGGGGGCAACACAAACTTGCTGCTGATTGAGGAGGGAGGAATCATTTATAAACAACAGCGGGGGCTGTGGCAGCGCCGGAGCCCGTCGGCGGAGCGGATTAGCGCCGCGGAGCCCCGCGTCTCGCCCCCGTGCGCCCCGCCGGGCAGGGGCCGAGCACATCGCACCCGCCGCCCTGCCCTCGGCCCCGCCGCCCTCCCGCCCTGCGCGGGGCAGCTCCCGGGAGCCGCAGCTCCGGGCAGCTCCAGCCCCTGGTACACACGGATGAGGCAAAGGCAGCCCCAGCCCTGTCCTCCCTCAGCTGATATTAATGGCCCCAGGACAGGAGACAGACACGCATAAATCCACTCGCACGTTGGTCACACGCC
>VZTR01009172.1:37079-52991 GCA_013400775.1 Chaetops frenatus
CGCCGCCGCTGCCGCCGCCCGCTCGCAGTCCCCCTCCTCCCGCCGCCGCGGGCTTTAACTCCCTCGCTGCTGCCACCGCCACCTGCTGCTGCTGCGGCCGGGCGGGGGCGCGGGGCCGCTCCGCTCGCCCGGAGCTCCAGCACCGCCAACAGACCCGCGGCCGCCGCCTAAACCCGGCACCGCCGCCCCGCGCCCGGTCCCGCCCAGGGCAGGGACAGCGGCAGCGCCCGGGGCACCGACCGCGGCGGCAGCGCCTTTAGCGTCTCCCTCTCCCTGCGCCTCGGGCACCGTGTCCCCGCTCTCGGCAGCTCTGTCCCTGCCCGCACCCTCTGCCCTCACCTCCAGGAGTTACCCCAACCCCGAGCTCTCCGCTGACCTGTTGAAATGCCGTCATTCTGACTTCAAGCTAACACTGGGATCTTCAAAGTTCATCCAAACAAATAAATTGACTTTGAAAAAAAAAACATTTTGGCTTTAACCTTCCACTGCAGAACGCTCAAACATTCATTTAGCTTTTTGTCTCATTGGTGGTGAAGCTACCCCAGAAGTGCTGTGTACTGACACACGTGGCTGGAGGGACCCTGAGCTGTAACCACAAAGGAGAAAACTCGGGACAGCCACCTCCCCTTACGGCAAGGCAGTGCTTCAATCACTAGAAAAAGTGATTAATGAAGTCCAGTTAGAATTATAGACACAAATTCCAAATCAAAACAGAACTGATGCTTCAAAATTAGTTTGTTTTCTCTGCAATTAAATACTTTACCCTTATTTTTAAAGAGTATTTATTTCCTCTGAACAAGCCACAATCAAATTTGGTGGGTGTGAACCCTTATCTTTGACAAAAAGTGGTCTTTTGTTAAGAAAATTTCTCCATTAAACTATTTCTACTACACCTTTCCTCTGCCACTTCCCTATTCATGTCCCCACCTGCTTCTTTATCCATTCTTCATCCACAACTGCCTTCATCTAATTAATAATAAATAACATCTACAGACAGTAATTAGAAGAAGAGCAATAAAACCTTAATACTGCTGATGTTCTCCAGGGATCCAGTGAAGAATGCCCACCTAGCAGCTTTATAAGAAGCTCTTCCTTAGGTAGAGGCTATCCTTTTTAGCTTTACCTTTGTTAATTAAAGAATTTCTAAAACATTTGCTGCAAAACTAATTTAGGGAACAATCTTCCACAAATACTTCTTGACCTCGGGTTCAGCACATCCCCTTTTCTAATTTTCTGCTCTGACTGGCTCAGCTGTTGTAAGTTTGGTTGACTGGGGAAGGTACAACACCTTCTTCACAGGTGTCATTACAGCACAGGTGTTTCCAGTTTAAACAGTTTTAACGTACTTTGGTACTTGCCTTATATGTCCAGAAATTAACTAGGACTTCTAATTTCAACAGTCAGATATTTAGGTGTCAAAAATGCTTGGTAGATTTTTCAAAAATATCTAAATCAAGATTAGTTGCCTAACAACCACTGCAGGCACTGAAGAAGGCACCTCGTGCTTAGCAGGAGTTAGTGCCTAACCCAAGTACCTAAGAAGTACCTTAGCAAAGCTAGACTCCAGCATGCAAATAATTTCTTCTAAATGAGGCTTATGAATTTAAGCACTGAGGCACTATGGAGTAATTCATATCTACTGTGGCCTGGATCTAACACAAACAAAAACATCCCCCAAAAATTCTGCTTCCCTTGCAAATGTTTTCATAAATTTCCTGGGTTTGGCCTCACCAATGTCTATTTTCTAACCCCTAGTCCCTATAATGACCACAGCAAGACATACTGCAAGCTATCAGATACTTCTCAAAACCAATAAAACCGTGAAACACAGAGAAAAAATAATTCACAGCTGGTCCAAACTTGTAAGGATATAGTTCTGCATATTTCAAAAGCTAACTGTCCCTTTATTGCTAGATCAAATTACCTACTATATTTTCAAAACCAAAATTAGACTTTAAAAGGAAATGCAAGTCTGTTTAGAAAGTTGTAAGAAAATATTAAGGAATATTCATAGTCTTTATTTACAAAAGTGCTAATTACTGAAGTCATTTATTCTTTTCTGAACAGCTCTTTTGCCTTCTGGAAACTGGTGTTCAGTGGTTTCTCTGAGATCGCTTCATTTTTCTGTCTCTTTGATATTGGTTACTCATTCCTGGATGAAATGACCAGCATCCTGTAGGTGTTTTAGAATATGTCCCAGCTACTATAACTAGTGATGACATTTTGAATGGAAATAACCATTGTTCAGAGAAGAAAGAAATAGGGATGTTCCCATCTGTCACACCTCTGTGCCACACCATACTCTGTGTACTTCATTTATATGTTACAGAATGGTAAAGCAGGGAGTAGATACCTTCAATATTATAATACATTTATTGCAGATTTCCAACTAAATTACCATCATTCCCCTCTTGATAACATCTACTGCTTCTCAGGGATTTATTCTCTGTAAGGGGAAGAGGCAGACAAAGAAACTGCCTCTTATGGACATCATAGGAGCAGAGCCCATTAAGAATTTTGGGGTGCTGTGCAAAAGGATAGACCTGCTCAACTAAAACTTCAGCCACTATGAACTTGTGGAGTGGAGCACAGCAATACTGTGCAGCAGATCATTGCAGGAAGCAAAAACAAATCCAGTTGCAATGCATGTGGGAGGAACTTACATAACAAATACGTAATTTTATAAAAAATGGGAATCTATAGAAGTAGCCCCATCCTTAACAGGGCAGGCATTCTCACTCATGCAGGTTAATCCGTTAGTAATTCTAACAGTCCAGCTGAAGTTATTACTATGCTAATATATACTAAACTATTACTATCCTTATTCATGGGAGGAATATTTTAAGGAAACACGGCTATGTTGCTAACAAGGACTTGCAGGATTAATTCTTGTTCATGTTATGCATTTCCTTTTAATTTTGTATATATTCTCAGGTGAATGCTCTCTTCTTGTCTAAAGACTTATATTTTCATTCTTCTCATCTAAAGTATGATGGAGCTACAGCATGAGTTTGAAGACCTAGTTTGAATTTTTATCTAAAAAAGACCATGATGAAATTTAAATGTGTCCATATACTGTTTATGTCAGATCAGTGAATATCAGCTTTCTGATGTCACTACTTGTAAGGGTGATTCTTGAAAGGACCTAAAATAGCACATTGTTATTGTGGATGTAGTTTATATAGACAAACATTAAAAGTGCATACTTCTGAAAACCCATTAACTTGGATCTCAAAAGTAGATAAAAATGTGCATAAATTGATTTTTAAATACATTAATCCACTCTAGAATAAAAATGATAAGAGGGAAGCTTAATTGTCCATGCTATTGACCTTATCCACACTTGAGATTTAATAGGTAAAAGAACTTCCAGGAGGATATAACACTGAATTTTTATATGTCTTCTGCAAGAACAGTCTTTTATGTTTTTGCATCATTGGTATTTTTACAAATTTGTATCCTGATACTGAGTATATAAGAGCAAAGTATCCTGATACTAAGCATAATTTTGATTTTCTTCTCTCCTATTTAGCACTTGAAAAAAAAAATTCAGATACAAGAAACCTACCACACTGAGGTCTTGCCATGTAATCATTTGCATACAAGCTCACCAAAAATAAAAAGTTTTGAAAGTTGAAAATAAATGAAGTGTGTAACACTACTTCATTCTAGCAGGAGATTTAGCTCTATATTTTGTGAAAAAAATCTCATTGGGAAAACTTGTATAAAGACAAAGAGAATGAGAGGGAGGGAGGGAAAGAAGGAGGGAGGCAGCAGGGTGCACAGACAATGCTCTTTTAATTTGTTTGGCTGAGTTGAAGCTTCAAGTGTGTCTTAGATTGCTGTGGAGTAAAGAAATGGGTGGTGCTCTTCAATATTGCTTGCCAACTCAACAAAAGTCCAATTTATTTTTTCCATCCTCTCTGCAGAACTTTATAAAATGGTACCCAGATAGCAAACAACAATTGCAAACATGATTTTGAATTAGACACTTGCTTCTATATTTCTGCAACTATATTTTTCATTATGACTATATGCAAGTATAAACAGTGTAATCTGCTCTGAACACGATGAAAATCTGTCAAATTTAAAATCCAGTTGGACTTTTTCAAAACAAATTACTAAGAATGTAATGAAGTGTGTTTTCCTGACTAATTAGATTCTTTGGCTTTGTGTGGCTTTAATTAGGGTGCTATTACTCAGCAACACAGTTTATATTCTTCCAGCAGTTCCCTCTTCTAGCTGCAGTTCTTCACTATTTTCAGTGTTTACCATATCTTTTCACTAACTTGCTTTGACTGAAAATAGAGCTAATTAAAAGTTGCTGGATATTCTGTTGTTCTTTGTCTTAAAGCTTCATTTCCTAGTAGTCAAAAATCAAGAAATCATCTTCCCCTTGTTCCTCTCTGATCTCCAGTCATGGATTGTCTTCACATTTTTCTCCAGGGATCCCCTGTTATTAATAAATACTTTCCACCCCGTGTGTTATCCACCTTCCAGAGCTCCCACGTGCCTATGCCAGTCCTGCTCCTTTGGGGCCCAAGTGATTTGGCTTTGGTGGGCACCAGACTGGGTTTCCAGCCAGGAATTATTTCCAGCTCTATTACTGTGCTAGCAAGGTGAATTAAGTGGTGACAGCAGGACTACACCACCTGAAATTTAGAGCGTCCATATTTAGGGTAGAAAATATTTAAACTGTTGACTGCAGGAACACATTTCAAGCTGTCGTTTAAGTAGATTCAAAATTTTCTCTCAAGAGTTTCATCTCTATTTTTAGTGCTCGGTAGAATGATGATTTCACAGATGGGCAACATAGCCAGCTACCAAAAAAATTCCACTACACATAATTGTGCTTGAAAATGTCACAGCAAAATGGATGGATGACTCACAGTATCAGCACATGTGCCTCTCATGCAAACAAATATCTTTTATAAATACAAGCCACACTCCAGGTTTTTTTCAGAATGTTCTGCTGGTGGCTTGTGATGGAGTTTCAAAACCCCGCACCGGAGGCTGGAAGACTACTAAAAACTGCACAGACTTTAGACAAGCAAACACATTCGTGTAGGGGCTCTCCCCCGGAGCCTGCAGGAGACAGCAGGCAGGCAGCTGCAGCCCTCGGCGGGGCCGTGGGCGGCTCCGGCAGCGGGGGCGGCCGGTCCGACAGCCCCAAGTGGGAATTCCAGCCCCGGAGCTTCTCCCACCGCTCTCCGTGGGAGCTGCCCCAGGCGCTGCTGCCGAGGGGAGCCCAGCCCAAAGGAAAACACGGCCAGAGGACCTGCTCTTCCTACAGAAGCCCTTTGATTTCTCCTGTGAAAGCCCAAATGAACCCTTTCAAAGGTAAACTTGCTTTGCACTTTTAAACCAATTCTATCTGCTGTGCTATCTGGAAGTCTTTTTGCCAGAACAAGTAAAATTTATTAGCTCTGTATGAAATATTAACAATCTGACACAGATATTAGGGAATATATAAAAATTCACGTGTTTTAACTTTTAGTAGAACACAGAGTGAAATCAAGTTCTCAGATTACTAATCAAACTCTTCAGTTACTGAACATGACACACTACCTGGGCTTCAAAAAATGTTTCTCTCTTGGCACATAGAGGAAACTCGAATTTCTCAAAGTTATCTGTAGAACCTTTCCCAAACAGATTTTAAACATTACTTTGAGGGACATTCCTTGTCATAAGGAGACTAGAGCTGCACGGTTGAGCACACCAAGGTCAACCTGGTCAATGTCCTACTTCATTCTGGGTGTGTGTCATGACACAGTTTCACATGAGCCATCCTGCCTTTTGCAGGAATATGCACTACACCGTGTGCGAGACAGCCGGCACTTACAGCCAGAGATGGAAGGTAAATATTCATATTTATCTTTTCAAACCATTAATTAATTCATGTATTCAGCAATGGATATGACACAAAATGTATTCCAGATTTATTTTGTTGGAAGGCAATTTTCTACTGCAGCAGAAGCACACAGGATCTGCCCATAACTGTTTCACAATGAGTAGGTCTAGAAATAGGCACAAACTAGTTTTAAAGTAGGAATTAGCAACAACTGTAAGAAGACAGCTTTCTCCCTGTGCTCACTGGTACCCACTGGGGAAAATGCAGTCATGTGTCTTTGTTGGCATTGGCACCCCACACTGAAACAGCAACCACAGAAAATGAGAAGATGACAAGCCTATAGTACATGGGGAGAGACACAGTAACTGCATTAGAGAATGGGGGAAAATATAAAATGCTACTGAAGAGGAACACAAGACTGGATATCAGATCTGGAGCAATATTTAAGGTAATTTTTCTTTAAAAATTGGCATTCTTACAAATAGATCCAATAAGCTGCATTACTCACAGGAGTAAAATATTGCAATTAAATAATTTAGTAAGTGTGGTATAATATACTCTATGTGGTATAATATAATCTATGACATAACAATAATTTTTCAAGTGCCTCACCAGGTAGAACAGAGACTGTTATGTAAAGGTTCCATCTTTGGTTTTAACAATAACATCTTGAATAAATGATCAGTCTTTGTTTTTATGAGTATCTAAACACATGTATGAGTTATATGTTATTAAAAAATTCCTTTCCCTGTCTCTCCAAATGCTGTAGGATGTCTGGATTTCTACCCCACTAAGAAGTTTTCTTCCTGGCTTTATGGTGACATTCAACAAAACACAGGACCATGTTAGGTCAAACCTCTGACAATGATACTTTCACTGGAGTTCAAAGAGCTTCAAAGGACAAAAGCATAAATAAGGAAGAAAAGTAAATATCCTTTCATATCATAAGACTTTACTGTGTAGCTCTTGACAACACAAAGACCAGCTTAATAGACTAGGGAAACAAATCCCTATAGAAAAGCACTGAGGGATCACGTTTGTAGTAGACAAGGCAACAGAGGAGCTTTCAATCAGTAATAGAGGAGATGCAAATAACAAAATTCTTTTAGCACACTACAGACTCTCTCTTTTTGTGTTTCAGTTAGCAGGTGCAATCACCAAAAGGGGCTTGGGAAATGCACTTTGTTACTTAGAGGGATTGGGAATTTTTCTCTCATCAGAGACATCACTGCCCAAGCACATCAAATGAGGATGTGCTGTGATGTGTTTAATTCAATGGAAATATTTCAGGTTTGCATCATAATAATGTTTCTAAAACAACTTACAAATTCTGTCACACTTTTGCTTTCTTCTGCATGCCCTTGAAGCTAATTGAAAATCAGCAAGTGCAGCCAAATCTCAATATTTTATAATCACCTGCCTCACACAGTTGGCTTGTTGATGCAGTTCATTTCCAGCTTTGAACTTATGTGTAAGGCTCCTTTCAACGACTGTGAAAGTGGTGTCTCAAAGTAGGGTGCCACTTCCCAGGGAAGGGGGTGTATCCCACTGTGGATATTGGCTTGAGACAGCTGACAGACCTGTCAACACACCCTGCAATTTCAAACACAACAGAGCTCTCTTATGCATCTAAAATAAAACTTGGGATCAGGTGGATTATAGTCTTAGGGCTTTTCCAGTTTGTTATTGTAGAGAATTCTCCAAGTATTTCTCTGTGCAGGAACCTATCTAGGAGAACACTGGACACTAATATCTTCAGTGATTTAATAGGCATGTTGCTTTTCCCCACCCCCCACACAACCCCCACCCCCGGGNCCCCACCCCCGGGGTCTTTATTTCCTGTCAAATAAAGGGATTATTCCTGAAAATGACTCTCACTCGATTCAGTAAGATTTTTATCCATTTCTACGTCTGAAAGGTTTGCATCATCAAATAAGAAACCAGAGATTATGTCTATGAAAATATGTGAATAAAAGCAAAGGGACAGATGCTGAATCCATAAAAATTACTAAGGCATAATCTGTGTTTGCCATTTCATATAAATACACAGTTTAAAAAAAAAAAAAAACGACACAAACAAAACCAACATAGAGTACAATCTCAAAATTTATTTGCAGCTTCCAGCCGATTTAGTAGATGAGGGGTTTTTGTTTTGTTCTCTACAAAGGCAAGCGATTCAGCTTATTTATGGGCATATTTTAATTCTTTAAAGATACAGACTGCTTCCTCTTGTCTCATACTGAATTTAGAAAATGGTAAACAAACCAAATGGTGAATTTCACTTAAGGTTCAATTTAGATAAGTTGATTTTGGTTTAAGGGCTCTGCAAAGCTGCAGCACATTTTGACCTACTTTGTGTACAATACAGTAGGTTAAACAACACTTGATGACAGCGAAATAATTTTTAGCCCCCTGGGAGATAATATAGCTAATATAGAACTTGGCAATATAAACCACATGTGTCTGCCCCACACATACAAAATCCCACTCTAGAGTCACACAATGTGGGCAGGTTACAGCTGTATTTTGTATATTACACAGTCTTTCCTAAATTCCAGCATAAATATATTTAAAATTCTAGGTATAAACAAAGTTGAAAGAGAAAAATAGATTTCTTTTAAAAATTCTAGGAAAGACTTTGTCTCAAGCATGACTATTTTTAGAATTTTTCTGTCTCAGAGGAATCTCAGAACTGCTTTAGCCCTCAGTACACCGTGCTCTCAATGGAAATACAAATGATTGTGACCTTTGCCAAGGAGCTCCCTGGCTAACAATACAGTTTCTTAGCACGTTACAGTCAGGCATACACTCCAAGGTAAATTAAAGCATGTCAGATATTAGACCAGCCCCTGGATGTAGTCCTGGATTGCCAGAATGTGAAGACATCTGCAAAGTACCCCTTTCCATCCATTCCATGTCTCCACAGAGCAGCTCTAATTATAGAACAAATTGCAATTGAAAGTTCTTTCAGAGTGGAAAGGAGAAAAGAAGAGCTCAAAAATATTTCAGGCATTTTTGACAACAAGAAGTTTAAAAAAAAAAACAAAAAAAAGAATTGCTTTCAGTACCTGGCACAAGGAAAGGGGCCTAATGCTGCCCTCCCCCTGCCCATATTCCTGATCTGTGGATCTCACCTGGGAATGTTCTGCGGGAGGGACTGAGGAACACAGCCTGCATCCACCCACACATGGACACTCACTCCATTAGGGAGTAGCTGATTAAAATGAGGCATTAAACTCTTCCTCATTTGTGCCAGTGAGGCATGGTGCTGCAATGCCTGGGAGAGAGAGCTTCAGAGCTCTGGAGAGAGCAAATGGAACAGGGACTTCCAAAAAAGGGTGGTTGTGAATGTATTTTTTAGAATAATAAATTCTTCGACTACTTAGAAAACATGGGGAGCTAAGCTATACAAAAACAGACAGGAAAGCTTCTTCATTAGGTTGAATTTCTGTCGAAAGTCTACCCCATAAACCCATGTGAAACATTCTTTTTCTCCACTCTTCAATGCTAATTTTGTTTTCAGATACAATATTACAATGCTGTAACTTCACCAGAAACACTAAATTACATTCAAATCCAAAGGTTTGGGGTTGGAGTGTGTGCACAGAAAATGAATTTGATCTTGCCTCTGATGGAGAGGTGCCCACAGTAAAACCAGATGCCACATTTCATAGTGCTGACACATAGCTGACACACTCTGCAGAAGGATGGGTTTTGGCTTCCTAGAAATAGAGCAGATAAACTGAAAAACGCAGCAGTTTATTTTTTACCTCTGCCTAAGCATCCTGCTTACATACAGATTTACCTTTTGGCAAGCAGAATCTGTATCTTTTCAGTCTGTGCCTGTTGCATCACCAAGCACCACCTTCTCTGCTGTGCAAATGAGCCAGCAATGCAGCAGTGGCCTGGGGGCAAAGGCTGACTCAGAACCACTGGAGCCAAACATCAATGCTTCCCCGAAATAGGCAGACACTCAATATCATTGACTTCCATGAGATCTGGTATTTCTTTCAATCCAGCCATATCCAGTGCTATATAATGGACAAGCCAGGAGCTGGGACAAGGAAGAGAGGGCAAGGGATTGCAAGAGCATGAGAGAGATCAGCAATTCTAGGCATAAAAGAAGGATGAGACTGATGTGGATGACTAAGAATGTCAAAAGAGTTCTTGAGGATAAATAGAAGGTATATGACATATATAAGAACATGAAATCCGAAGAGGATTAAGAGAATTATGCAAAGGATGCAAAAAAAGCCCAAATCCAACATCAGCACTGAGCAAGGCTGCCAGAATTGACAAAGTGAGAAGACTGCAAAGAAAAACAATAAAGGATCTCAAAATACTTAAGTGATGAGGATCAACAGGGAAACAGTTCCTGAGCTGTTAACAGAACCTGTGCATGGCAGGAGTTAGCAAAACAAAAAGATAAAGCAAGAAATGTAAATGTCCAATTCTATTCAACACCTATGCAGTAAAGAGAAGTGAAATGCCAGCAAAGAGAATGCAGCTTGCAGAGGAGGACACTGTATAAGTAAGATTTTAAGAAGAATAAAATAAGTTATAACCTTTGTGCCATTTAGAATAACCACTAACACAAGGAAGCTGTGAGGATAGAGTATTTGCAACAAATATACTTAAAATGTCAAACAAGCGTGACCTTCTATGATTGGTGATTTTGCAGAGAGAACTCAGGGTGAACACAAAAAGTAAGTGAAACAGAATTTGAGAGAGCTGTGAAAGCAGAGATGACTCATTATAACCTGAGTGGCCAGTGATCCTACTGATATTAAAGCAGAAGATCAGTAACCAGGTATGGCATTAGAAGAAATAAAAAGCGTTCCATAGCAATCCACAATGGGACATCCTTTGCAAATATAGGATGCTTCAAATTTCATTTTCCAACTTTACTTTGAAGTGAAGTCAATCTGAGGCAACAGTTTGCAGTCTTCCCCTAATTTCTGTCTATTTTCCACAGAAACCAGTGGCTCACTACTTAGGCAGAACCAAGGTAGAACAGCAATACCCATATTTTCAGTGGGAACCTTACTAAAATCTGGCAGCAGATCTGAAAGAATGGGTGCTTCAGGATCAGTCATGAGCCCCACTTCAGCACCATGAAATAACCCCAAAGCTGAAAGCTCTTCACAACAGGGTATTTATCTTATATGCTACTTTTTGTATAAAAGGTCAGCAGGCCCATCCTGCATCAGATCACTGGCCTTAGATTCAGCAGAATGAAGGAAGGAATTCACTGACCCTCTTAGATTCACAAGATGGCAGACAAAATTGAAGAATGTAAATTTTTTTTTTTGTAACTTTAAGTTAGTTTAATTAAACCCTTTGTATCTCGTAAGTAACTCAGTCAACCAGAGAAAAAGAGAAGTTAGTGCCTTCCTGGCTTCTCCACACCTGAGCATGCAGTAACACTGTGTAGCTTCTTTTATTATTTGACACATTTTGTGCTGTGAAGGGGTTGCTGAAGTAATGTCTGAAACCTAAGAACTGCCATAAAAAGGCTGCAAAATACATTTTATCCAATCATTCTCTTCATGGGACTCAGAATACTTCTGCCCAGATTTTTCACACTAAATAAACTCACCACTACGCAATCTGCATTTCTTTTTCTCTGCATTTTCTGAGTGCACATTCAAACAACCTTGTAGTTTTTCACCTTTATGTCTTTGAATGCTGCCTAATATAAATGTCTGGACATGCTTCTTATCTCCTTCCTGACCTTCCCCTGAGAGCCTCCACTCTCCCGTGTTTCAGGCTGTGCTGAAGCTACTACAGATGCTCTATTTGATGACATTACATCAAAGAGATCCATGCCAAAACTCCTTGGCCACCAGCAGCACTGCTGATGTCAGCATAGCTGGAAGAACAAGGCTAGTTAGCTAATTGCTTTACAGAGCAATCACGGGCAGTGCAGAGCTTGGAACCAAATGTTTTGCTGGGGCAAGCAGGCAAAATGCCATTGAAGGCACTGATTCCCTGGGCCAAAACTCCCTCCTGCAATGACAGCCAGCACAGAGGTTTCTGGATGTGCTTATGAAACCATGGAATAAGGTTTCTGTAGGTTTGCATCCCACATGAGCACAGCAGTAATTGTCTGGTTTAATTACAATCAATCTGAGGATTTGTCACCCCAACGGAGCAGCTTTCATTGCTTTGTATTGATTTTATCAGCATCAGGAAAGGTTATGCATTTAGGATAAAATCATGGAATTACTGAAACCAGAGGGAGCTCTGCTGCTAATGTCAGTAGTGTTAGAACTTTCTGCTGCAGGAACTATTCCAGCAGTGCAATGAAGATTAAATGAAAGCCAGCTCACTAATGTTAGGTAGCAACTCAGTGACAGTGCAGTGAACATGCAGGTGGAATTCAGATTTGTATTTTTAACAGCCTTATTTATAACAAAGAACACGTTCCATAAGATTTGTCATGATAGATTCTACACACTATAAAATGCAATAGAATCACTATGCAAGTAATTGTAAATACAATAAACCATGTCAGAATTTGTTATCTAATGAGATTAATATGGCATGTTTCAATACTAAATAGTTCTTCATTGAAAAGGAGAAGGAAAAAGTTAAATACCTCTATGACAGATTAGAAGTGGAAAATTATGTGATACTACTGAAATAACTTGCAGTAATTTAAACACATTAAAATGGGCACGGAAGTAGCATCATATTTGTGAAGATAAACCACCAAATCTTCAGGAAAGCACATTGTGTTGAATAAAATAACACTTTTTATTGAAGAAACGGTCTTCTAATCATGGTGCTTCAGCAATGAAGTTGCAGCCATGAGAAACACTAGAACTTAGTTTTAATCATCAGCTACTATTTAGCATGGGAGGTAAAGTATTAAAGTAGTAACTCTCTGGAAGTCTACAGAGAAATGTAAGAGACACAGCACATCCGTTTTTAAAAGTTTCCTAAGTAATTTTTTTTTCCTTTTCCTTTCTTAGTAGCATAAAGACTTTACTCACTATAAAGACTATTTCACTATACCAATATATTTAATCAAAGCACTACTAAAATTAACATTAGTTGTTTTGGGTTTTTTTCATCTGCAACAAAGAATGAATGTGGCCACTTCAGAAAAGTCCTCAATAGTCTTTTACTTCTTTTATATTTAAAAATGCACCGTAGTACTTTGATAAACCAGAATATACTCTTGATGGATCTTCTGAACTCATAATCAACCCATGATGGTTTTGAGGTCTCATAAGCACTAATTTGCTTTTGCAAATTACTTATAACTAGCAAGATGTTTTAGCTTGTTTTCACTTGTCATCATTTGACCTCTAAAGAAACCACTATAAACCTTTATGCAAAAATACAACCTTTCACCCCAAATTGCACTCCCGTGTGCAGGAATTCCAGTGCTGCAAAATCATCCTATGCTCACTGACTGCTGGACTAAGCAGTTCAAGACAATAAGTATTCAAATTCTAACTGCACACAATTCTTAACTAAAGAAAATCATATTTTAAGTCATTCTCTACTGCTACAGGTTTTTCTTTTTAGATGTATAGCTTAACTATATAGAAAAACATTTTATATCTCAATTACATATGCTTATGGTTTCATGATATGAACAATACAGTATATCAGATATTATTTTTGAATTTTCCAAGGACAGTTTCCCAGCTTGGAAGGAGAATTCAATATTAAAATTCAGCTTTAGAGAAAAAAAAAAAAAAAAAAAGTTGAATCATGCCAAACAGTGTAAATGGAAGGACCAAGGTAATTTTATGTCTGTCAGCCTGACAGCAGTCCTGGGCAAAATAATAAAAAAGGCACCACTGGAGTTTTTAAGTAACACTAAGGAAGGCAACGTGATTTATACAAGTTGGCAGAGGGCAATGGAAAATACATCTTTCAGACCACCTTGGCAGCTTTTTCCCTTTGGGACTAAGAGGTGTCTTGGTAAAATTATATTTATATTTCTCTCTGGTATTTGATATGTCCTTTAGGTAACGATGATATCACTGTGGCATAGAGTGGATTAAACATTGTCTGATGTCCCTTATGAAGGAAGTGCAAACTGTGGGCCTGCAAAGGACTTTGCATCACTGACTATTTTCCTAAAAGCTCAGTTCTCTCTCAGTCATAGCCATTGGACATACTACAATGACTCGTTCATAAAATTACATAGTTCAGAAGAGACACTCACAATAGTCCCTCACAAGTTTAAAATCTGTACTTTATATAATCTCATGTAGAATCACTGTTAAGTGAAGATCATTCTTTGAACATCTTCCAAGGCACAAATTAATGGTTCATGCATCAAGTATCACACATTCAAATGCTATTACTGAAGGCAGAAAAAACAATTTGTGGGCAGGTAGGCTTGTGCTGTTTTCTAAAAAAACCTGAAGTTTCTTCTTTAAGGTGAACATGTCTTGGTTTGTATTCTGGGTTTCAGAAATTAAATAACTTTAGTAACGTTATGAATTAAGAAGGAAAATGAGAAAAAAATTAATAAATCAGTATAGGTAATGCAGTAAGTCTGATAGATGTATAGGCCTTCCTTTGCATTATATTAATGCATCAGTATCTCAACAGAAACCTTTTGTTTCATTATAAGTAGACATATTTATCTTCTAGAAAGAACAAGTCCTAGATCTTGTAAGATTTTATGGAAAGTATTCAAAAATACCTAGTCAAAAAAGGAGGTCAGTTCTTGAAGAGATCTCCTCTATTCTTTTTTAAAGTCTACATTAAATTATTTCAGCTACGCAATCAAATATTTGTCTCAGCCTGTGGAACTCTAACAACAGATATCCACTACAAAAGCCAAGCACATGAGGCCACGTAGGAAACCTTCTGAAGTAATTTCCACGTGTGTGTAGAAGCTGCCAGTGTGACTCCAGCAGGGACAGGTCTCGGACAGACAGGATTTCACCCAGCCAAGCCAGGAGGAAGCAGAAGAGCTACAAGGCATCAGGGGCAAGAAGCAAAAGAATTACGAGCTTTAGCACAAGTAAACCCGACAGCACACAACAAAGTACCCGTGTCTGTGTGCTCTGTTAGCTGAAAGCACGTTTACACTTGTGAGGAGATAAGAAGAGCTTTGCTGGGAGAAGCTGCCTCTCTCTTGTTGAACTGCCTTTGTTGGAGAGGTTTCCATCTAGAAGGCACAGACCTCCAGAGCACTCAGCTGGGAGAGCTTTCCTTCCTAATTGCCACCTGCTACAAAATCCTTTGGACTTTGGTAGGTTTGCAGGTTTTGTTCTTTATTCATGCATGATTTATTTATAGAGTATCTATTCTGCATTATACTTTATTTACTCTGTCTCCTTTTATAAAAAATTACTCTCTTTAAGGTTCTTCTAAATTTACTATGATTGCCTAATTCATTTGGGGCAGGTGTCTCGGAAGTCATTTGTTCTCAGCTTTGGAACTCAGAGTATAAATTGGATTTTTGCAGGTGCCTGCAGTTAAAGGTATGGCTCATGGCTTTGCTGGAGACTGCCTGCATCGGTGATTTGGGATTTACAATTGAAAAAGGTACTGAAAGAGACAGAAAGGTGTCATATGACAATGAGCTGGGAAATCCTATCGTGCTTAAATTGGCCACTTCGCTCACAGTGCTAAAGACACAAACTGATACATCTGTGCACATTAATGCTGAGCTATATTGCTTTTTAAAAGATCACACAGTATGTATTTATTATATATATTATGCTTTTCTTAACATAACGTTCAAAATACAATTTTCACCAAAATTATGACCACACATTGACTGCAACACTGACTAGAAATAGCTCCTTCATATATAACATGTGCTTAATTCCCTTTACTCCTAAAACAGCCAGGGAATATAGTGAATTGATTTCCAAAAAGTAGCAAATTGTTGCTTTGTGATCAAACCTTTTTTCTGTTCCCAAAACAGCAGTAATGCTACTTCATCTGCTACTACCTACTCTCATTTCCAAACTCACATTTTAGTGGTCACAGCAACATACATTTGCAGAGGAAGTAAAAGACATTTTCCTGAAGGCTTCTTTTAGAAAAAGCTTTTTCCTGCACAAATTCAATAAAAA